>JANTEX010248587.1:0-18988 GCA_024741295.1 Macrocera vittata | reverse complement strand
TAGGTCTGAACAACAAAATTGAATTATGCCTAGAATAGCAAGAATAGCCACTAGGTGTTGCATTTAGTAATTTGATCCAGATGGAAGATATCCTGTTTGATCCGTGACTTTATCGATTTTATCGGAAGACGTTCTATCAACTTTTTCCGGAATTTTACATCCAGCTGATGGCTCATCTCTTCATACAGGCAGAGGTTTTGTCACAGTTGCCGTGCTGATGTTTTGAAACGAACGTTGGTCTAAAAAAAAGAAACAGTCTTACGACTTAAGGACTATGGTATGGGTGATGATGTCAAATTATTGGCACAAAAATGTTATAAAACTTTCAGAAACTTTTTGAGACATTTTTAAATATTATAAAAAATTAAGACTCTGGTTTTTTCCAACGACTATAATTATAATTCCGATTAAATTGTTGTAGGCACTTATTACTACATATTGTTCTAAAAATTTGAACCGAGGTTTCGAATCAACAAACAAACCCTAGTGAAAAAATGTGGAATATTTGAGGACAGAATTGTCCATTAAATTGTTGTCCTTAATATCGATCCTCGAATTCGAATATTTAGTCTCTTGTCTTTTTTCGTTTATATACTTTTATTGTATACCACAAAATTGTGTGTGTATTTTATTGTGAAATAAAAAATTTCTCCGCTTCTATGAGAATCTTTGAGAATGATTTGGTATATTTGAAGCTTGACACATTTCGGGCTAGTTTCTATTCTCATTCAGGTGTAATATAGCCTTAAATGCCTTCATGTCTTATTCTCCCTTGTTATCAAATATAATCTTTGCTTCCTCATTTAAATCCTCAATTAGGTATAAACTATTCTCTTGTATTCTCAAATATCCTCACTTCTTTACCTCAATTAGGCGTAATCTATTATCTTTTGTTATCAAATGTTCTCACTTCTCACTCTTAGGTCTAAAGTATTCACTTTTGTTAGCAAATGTGCTCACTTCTAATCCTCTTATGTTATCAAGTGTACAATTTTTAATGCTTCGTTAGGTCTTATCTATCTTCAATTTTCCACATGTCTTATTAACCCTGTTTTTTTCCAATTGTCCCTTTTCAGAGTTCATATATATTCATTAAAAAAATTGAGAGACTATTTGTAGCTATCAAGTAAGTATGCATGGACAAAGTTTAATGTTTCAAATCAATTTGAAATACCTTCTCGATTTGGAAGTCGGATGAAAAGTATCAATTACAGAATGTCACCAATTTGAGTTTGATTGAGACTAAATAAGTACTTTATTATCTCAATAAAACATTGAGTTCAATTGAGACCATCTAAAATCTATTTATAGACCCATAGAAACCAATCGAGTTATATTTAGACCAATTGAGGCTAGTTGAGACTTGTTAAGACTAATTGAGTACTATACTACCCAAAAATATGGTAAGTTCAATTGATTCCGATTAAGACCTCTTGAAATGTATCCAAATGAATTGTACCAAATATATTGAGTATAGTGGAGACCAATAATGTTAACTGAGAAAAAATGAGTTCTGAATTAGGCTAATATGTGATTTTCATATAAGTTATACTTACAGTCACGTTCATTACAAAAAAAAGAACAAATAAACGATTAAACGAAACACAATTTAGCAATTCTTTAGTGAGTAAGGAGACATTTGTTCTCAAATCTGTCCTTAATGACATTTTATTTCACCTGGGCCCCACATATATATATGTAGCAAAATTTATTACGATTGCCGTGCATTTCTATTAAATTGGGAAATCCCAGTTTAATATTGTAACCTTTTTTATTGTAACATTTCGATTTAACTAGACGCTGATTTAAAAATCCTTTAATTAACACTTCGTTATATTTTTTGAAAAAACTAAAACATTACATTGTATGTTTAAAAATGGCCTGACTATCTTAAATGTCGATTTTGAACGCGTAACTTCAATTAATTTAAGATTATGAATAATAAAAAAAGAGAAAATCGATAGAGAAAAATAGTAATAAAGTATAAAGTGTTGGAAGTTGATTAAAATTTAAAAAACTATGAAGTTCAAATTTTTTAAAGACCGATGTACCAAATTGTCCCAACTGATTTCTAAGCCATTTTTTGTTGTTGGTTTTAATTTCAAGCAGACAGGATTTTTATATGATTTTTATGAAGTTTTGAGCCGGTGACAAGTCATAATTTCTGTCATTTTCACTTACCGTATGCTCATAGACGGATCCAGCAAAAAATTCA
Organism: Macrocera vittata; assembly: GCA_024741295.1. Lineage (NCBI taxonomy): Eukaryota > Metazoa > Arthropoda > Insecta > Diptera > Keroplatidae > Macrocera > Macrocera vittata. The sequence continues at coordinate 16,773 of JANTEX010248587.1, read as the reverse complement.
GAGAAAGAGATGATTTTACAAATTTTGATTTAAATACACTAATGTGCTATCAACAGGTCTATTCTGTGCTAAAATGGTTTTAATTATGAAATTCAAATTTTAAAATACCCGATAAAACTTCTTAAAACGATTTGCAACATCGCGTACTCTGGCTCTACGATTTTAACATCTATTTTAATTTTTCACCAAAAATATTGATGAATATTATAAACGTTAAGAGAAAATTTTTGTAAAAAAAAATATTTGTTTTTGTTTTATTTACATTAAATAATAGCCGAAACAGTTTTTTAAAATGGGCAGTTAACTGATCAAAGGGATTGCTCGACTCTCGTTATTGCTGTAGTGAAATTTTTGTGGTTTTCCTAAAATTATTTTTTGTATGTTTCTTGACAACTTTAAATTTGAACAAAAATGAGAAAGTACTTGATACTTACAATTCTTCTCCTCCTCTTCTTGCTGTAAGAGAGTTGTCAACAGTATAACACAAAACTATTCTTCCATTCTTTGTTTTTAAATTAAAACCATATCACGAGTGATAAAAATATGTAAAACACACAAAAAAATTTATCGCAATTGCCAAAATTAAATTTTATTTTAAATCGATCATATACGCAGAGTCGCATTTTCGATTTTACAATTTTAAGAAAAGTTTTAGTATAATAAAAATGGCCTCTTAAATGGATTTTAATTTTTGTACAGAATAGACCTGTTAATCTCCCTAATCAAATTAAATAAAAAATGTTTAAATGGAGGTGTCGATTTTTGAGCATTCCAACAATCCGCCCCTGGATCCGCCAGTGCTTATGTTGTACTTCCATTTGGTATCTTATCTAAACTACTTCAAATAGCTTGGTCATCAAAAAGTAACAACAATTTTAATTTTGAGTTTTAAAGTTTAACCCATTTATTTTAGCAACTGCATTAGAAAAAAAACAAGTATTACAAAAGAAAACATGAATCTTTAATTAGTACTTTTATATTTCGGTTAGTAAATACTAAATTGAAATTTTAAACTATATACGTACATATATATTTATATATATTATGTATCATCACAAAATACAATCTATCACCCTAGGTAATATTCACATATTCCTAATCCATTTATATTTTCATGGGAAAAAAATCAATTCAATAATCCCTTAGGATATAAATCAACAAACTCATAAATTTTAATATATTCAAAAAAGGGTTTTTATTTTTACATCTAAATGTGATAAAAATGATGTAATGTATAATAATTTAAAGCAGTTTCTTATCGTAGAGGAATTCGCCCAATGCACCATGTGTGGCCATCATCTTGTCCAGGGTGGAAATCTTTCCGGCGAGTTCACGCTGTCCTTTGTATTGTTCTTCCAGGAAAACACCCGTTAGGTAGTCGACAAGCTACAAAAAAAAACAAAACATTTTGATTCCTTCTTAATTCAATGAAAAAATAAATAATAAATTCTTACGTGATAATCATTGTCATTATTATCATTTTCACATTTGCCAATAACATCACGGATACTCTTTGTGACTTCAGCTTCTTTTCGTAATGCATCTTTTAATGCTTCAACACCACTTTCCCATTCGAATTTTACCGGCATATTAACGTTTATTAGATTTGTAATTCGATCATCAAGTCGTCCACGCATCAACAAATATTCAATTAACTTTGTCGCATGTTCACGTTCCTCGCTGGCTGAATCGAAGAAGAATTTCGCGAAACCAGGACGATTAATGGTGTCCTTTGAAAAGTGGGCGGCCATCGATAGGTATGTCATCGATGCATCGATTTCCGTTTGAATTTGAGAGCGAATCTTGTTGACGCAACCATTTTTCATGTCTAGCCATTCGTTGGGAACGTTTGCCTGTCCAGCCGAACCTATATTTGGGTGCATCAAGAAAAATGATCTGTTATCTTTGTATTTGATTACTCATTTTAAGCTGTGTAAATAAGCGTATAAAATATATCGTGACATAGTAATTTCAAAACTTATTGAGCTAAAAACGTATTTCCGTGTGGTTGGCGATAAGATTTATAATTATTATTATTATTATTATTATTATAAATGGCAATTATGCAACGAGTAGCTAACGAACATGTGTGAACTAATAATAATTATTACGTATCAGTATTGGTATCTATATTTATTGTCTTGCATACGATGACTGCTCAGTTGTTATTGGGAAACAAATTTTTGATTTGACACATCTTTCCGAAATATTATTATAACATTTTTTTTTTTCAATTGTATATATTTTTTATCCTATCTTCCTGTCCTGAAAATTTATACTTTTGCCTTTATTAAGAGAAAAAGAACTGTGGAAAATAACAAAGATCAAATTATCGCATTCACATTGATAAGATATTACGCTTGAATGTGATTAATATACATATGTTATATTGCACAAAAGAATTATAATAAATTGTGTATAAATAAATGTAACCGCGAAATATAAAGCACTGCAAATATTTATTGCTTGTATAAATATATGATAATCAGGATTAAACAAATACAGACTATTTCCAGACACTTGCGAATGATTTACTCTAGTGACATACTAATCTTCTTATTTTTTTTAAGTTTAAATGTAGGTAAAATAGATTTTATAATAATAGTAATAATAAAATAATTAAAAAATACGGCACTTATAACATCCTGTGACACATGAGTATATATTTTAATTAAATTTTAATTTTAATCATTCACATTGGTGATTTGATATTATTTTTATTAGGAGCACAATACATGAAAAATAAATATTGCACGAAAATTTATACAATACACAACATAATTTATCAAATAGAGTAAGAATTAAACTATAACAATATTAATACAAAAAATATAATATGGCTTTGTTGTGAAATCATAAGTAGTTAACAAACGACCGACCAAATAATATTTGTTTGGTTGCCATTACGTTAAACGTTTCATAATTTTTGCTCCTATATAATACAATTTTCGCATCCAAAATTGTGATTTGTGGTGTTACACATTATTAAATCATTAAACTATATGCAAATAAATAATACTATCTATAGAATACTTAAAACGAACAACATGGTCGTTCTTATTTACATATTTATAAACGAAAGCAAATCGCAGCGTGCTAGATCTAAGATCCATTTTTGTAGTCCGTTTAATATTTAAATAAGATTGCTTTAATTAAATTAAATTTAACTATAAATACAAATTAACTAATATGACATGTAATTATTGAAAACCACACTTCGAATTCTCCTGAATTTCCGCGGAATTCTCTTCGATTTCTAGGAACGATCTAGTAGGAGGTGATGAAAGCGATCTTCGTGAATTAAATTTCCTTTGGAACTCCCCCATAATTCATCCGAAATTTCTACGGAATTACTTAGAATTTTCTCCAAAATGAAATTTACCCATAATTGTGGAACTTCTAATATTTCAACAGAAATTTTTCAAACTTTAATCGGCATTCCTCGAATTTTTTCCGTAATTCCTCCAAAATTCCACACGACTTTTCCCGAAATTTTCACTGAATCCTTCCAGAGTTCCTCCAGAGCGCTTAAAGATTCCATCAGAAACCCCCAAAATTCATTCGGAATTTCCCCAGAAATCCCAGGAATTTTCTTAGAAATCACCGAAACTTCCTCGGAATTTCTCCAGAGTTTTTCGGAAATGTCAACATTTTAACCGAAATTCCCAAGCGTTTACTTAGAATGCTCCAAGAATTCAACCCGGCTTCCCACGAAATGTTACCAGAATTCTTCTGTAAATTCCCCAGATTTCGTTTGGATTCTTCCCAGATTTCATCTGAATTTTTTTCCAGATTTCACCCGAAATTGTCATAAAATCCATCCGTATTTCCCCCAGAAATCCACCAAAACTCCTAAAGACTATAAAATGAGTTATATTTAAGAAAATAAATGATAAAATCGTTAAATAAAATAATTTTAAATTAATTAAATTAAAAGACTATACAATAAAATAAAACTTTAAGTCAAGTTAAAAATAAACAGAGTGAACTTTAAAATGAAAAATAAAAACAAAAAAACAATAAACTAAATCTGGTTAACATTTTTTCAGAAAATAAGGTATTACAAAAAAAATTGCAATATAAAATAAAATCATTAAAACCACATGAAAAGTAAAATAATAAAATAATAAACATTTGAAAAAAAACTAAACCAAAATTAAATTAGACAATACTCAAAAAATAAATGTTCTAAAACAAACTTAAAACTAAAACCTTGATCAAATTATAAAAAAAAAACATTAACTTTAAATAATTAATTCTTTAAAAGAAAATCGAGCAGATATAAAACAACATATCATTATTTTTTCAGTTGTTAATCGTGGTTACGTATATATACGAACTTATAGTTGTTTATCAATTTACATTGTATTTCTGATTAATAATTAAATATCCAAAAATTGATAAGAATATAGGCGTTTGGTGCAGATTATTATTTTGAACTGTCGGAAACTAAGTTTATATACTTAGGTTTTATACACAATAACATTTTAAAATTATGGTGAACAAAGCATTCTGAAAACTGCTGTTTTACCATGTAACATACGCATAATGTATACAAAAAGAAAATCCTAAAGAATATAACAGAATTTTGTTTAAAAATGTATTGCAAATGAAAGATACAAAACATTGATATTAGATACCTATAGGGATCCGGGATCTCGAATTCCAGATCCCGACGTGGTTTTGGTTGTTCGAGATCCGGATCAAAACCTAGTCTTTTATACAAAGCCAATTAAATATGTGTTTTTTCGTTTATTTTATAAACAACTAGTACTTTTCAATGCTGTATAAAAGAATTGTTCACACAAACATTTGAACATTGAATTAATGAAATTATCATAAATTATTTATTAATAATATTGAAATTATCACTAATTATGATCATCTAAATCTGAAACAATTTATAAAAATTAATTACAAAATCTTTTAAACAAGCTATATTCTGTTTTTGTTTACAAACAAAATATAAAATGCTAAAAGAAGAGATACGAAAAACATAAACAGATTTTGAGTTGAATTCTATTTCCTAAACTTCTTTCTTAGACCGAAAAATCGTCAATCTTCAAACAACGGTAAGAAATTAGAAGAAGATGGAAAAAACGATTTGAGTTCACAAAATTTGCAGGCATAGGCGGATCTGAAAGAGGGGGCGAATGGTGGACCACCACCCTTAAAGAAATCACTATCCTTATTAAAAGTATTTTTTACATGATTTATTACAAGATTAATTAGAATATTTGTGTGTTTTAACCAAAATACGTTAAACCGCTCCCCCTATAATTTTTTGCTGGATCCGCCTGTATTTTCAGGATCACTCATTTCGAAATCGCACGATTTGCATTTGACACGACTACACCTATTTATCAGGCCAGAGGCCAAACCATTTGGTGAAAATCGTTTTCGTAATGGTAAAGTATATTTCTAGTTTGTGGTCTCAATTTGTTTGACAGAATCTGTATAAGTAGATGGAGAGGGGGTTATAGTAAACGCGGGGTCAATGTAAACAGTTTGAATTTGGCACTTAAAAATCCTTTAAAAAAATCCCAGAAAAATATATTTGGTAGGTTTCTAGTACACCTTTCTGCAAAAAAAAAATTAGTGACATATGTCACATCTGTCAAAAATTATCGACCATTCGTTGTTTTTGGAGCGCAAAAGTAAGTTTTAAGTTTCTTTTTCTAATATCTTTTTTTTGTAGTTATTTGTTTAATTGTGCAATAATTTCAATTTCAATAGTTTATTTATATTGTATACTATCATGTAAGAATACATTCTTAATAAAATTTACAAAAAAAATATATTTAAAATAGACAAATGTTTAAAATGAGCCTACGGGGTCACTGTAAACACTTTTCATGGGGTCACTGTAAACGCGTTTCCAGTGACCCCACCATGTATTTTTAATTTAAGTAAATTTTTCAATTCTTGATCCAACATAGTGAAAAATAGTGAAAAATGCCTCGAAATTATATAAAAAGAACGAACCGAGTACCAGCTGATGAAAAAATTATAAACAATGCGGTTATTAAAAACAAAAAATCATATCGAGTAACTGCCAGCAAATACAACATAAAACTAGCGACATTGTACAAAAGAGTACAAATTGCCTTATCAACTTTAAAAAAAGTACCGAATATTCATATGGATTCGGGAAATGAGAGCAGCGATGAAGATCTTGAATTTAAAACCACATTAGTTGTTGGTAGATCCGCAACAAAAAATCGCCAAGTTTTCACAGATGCAAATGAAACGGACCTTCAAAAATATTTGATTGAAACATCAAGAATTTGTTATGGTCTAACATTCAAACAAACACGTGAATTAGCATATCAATATGCGGTTAAATTAATTGTTAATTATCCAACGTCATGGAATAAAAATAAAACAGCCGGTAAGGACTGGATGCAACATTTTATGAAACGTCATCCATGTCTAAGCTTACGTAAACCTGAAAACACGTCTATTGCTTGTGCATCAGCGTTTAACAAAAACAATGTTGAGGATTTCTTTAGAAATTATTATTTTGTTATGGATAAATGGAAATTTGCCGCACAAAAGATTTGAAATATTGATGAAACTGGTATAACCACGGTGTTTTTTTGGAATATTGATGAAACTGGTATAACCACGGTGTGGCAATCCCCAAAGGTATACATGTTTAAATACACATCTTAAATTAATATTTTTAAAAATACTGTTTATAATTTTAAGGTAATTGGTGAATCATCTAAGCGTCAAATTGGCCAAATAGTTTCGGCCGAAAGAGGAGAGTTGGTCACATTTTGCGGGATCATTAGTGCAGTGGGTCAAACTATACCACCGGTATATATTTTTCCTCGTATCCGTTATAAAGATTTTTTTTTAAATGGTGCACCAGAAGCGAGTCTAGGCTTATGTTCGCGGAATGGGTGGATGACCACAGAATTATTCGTTGAAGTATTAAGCCATATACAAAAAAATACGCTATGTACTAGTGAAAATCCAATTTTACTCATAATGGACAACCATATAAGCCATATGTCAATCGATGCAATTAATTTTGCGAAATCAAATGGCATAGTTTTATTGTCATTTCCTCCCCATTGCTCGCATCGCTTGCAGTCATTAGACGTTGGCGTATATGGCCCCTTTAAATCATCATTAAAATGTTCTTTTAACGACTGGATGAGAGCAAATTCTGGCAAACCGATATCTATACACAACATTGCAGCACTTTCGAAAATTCCATTTTCAACATCATTCTCAATTAAGAATATTACGTCATCTTTTGCTAAAACAGGCATTTGGCCTATAAACAGCCAAATATTTAGCGATGAAGATTTTATGGCATCATATTCAACCGATCGACCAGATCCAAATTTAAATATCAGTATTAATGACTCTAATGTCATATCATCGTCTGGTGCTATTGATGAACCTGGACCATCACATACTACTAATATAAACGATGACTGCCATTTACTAAACGATAGCAGTTTAATATTCACACCAATTGGCAATTGTACTGCTGGACCATCTCGAGCAATTGAACAGCAACACGATTTATTGCAGCCATCAAGTTTTTATAAAGAAACTAAAAATAATTTATTGGAAACTATAAGACCGTTTCCTAAAGCTGCATCTAAAGTTAGCAATCGAAAAATAAAGCGTCGAAAATCTACAGTTTACACTGAAGCACCAGAGAAAAATAAAATTGAACAATTAGCTAATGATCGAAAAAATAAGATAAACACGAAAAAAGCTGTTACAAAAAAGAAAGTTGAAGTTCGTAAAAAAGCTGTTGTCTCACAGGTAATTTTTTAATTGGGTTTAATTTTGTTTTTGTTTTAATTTTTTGTTTATTTGATTTTATATGTAGATAACCGATTCCAGTACCGACGAATCTCATGTTGATATGTGTCTATCGGATTCTGATTCCGTTTTTAGTATGGAAGAAGACAATTACAATCTTAGTAATTCCAATGAGAATTCTGAGTTATTACTTGATAGTGATATTTTGAAAGTTGAAGACTTTATTGTTGTTAGATTTCCACAGAAAAATTATGATATTAATTTTGTTGGTCAGCTTGTTAAAGTAATATCACAACAAGAGATGGAAGTCAAATTTTTGCGAAAAAATGGAGAGAAATTTGTGTTCCCATTGATAGACGATGTTTCTCTAGTATTACGTGAGGATATAGTTGCCTTATTGCCATCACCAAAAATATTTAAAGGCACAACTCGAATTGCTTCACGTTACGTTTTCAATTATAATTTTGGAAACCTTAAAGAAATTCGATAAAATGTATATATTTTTTGTTAACTTATGACTGAATAATATAATAATAATTTGTTTTAAACTGATATATTTGATATATACTTATTTAAATATATATATATATGTATTTTGTTAACTTATGACTGAATTTAAACATGTTAACTAATATAATGAATTTTTACTTATGTTACTTAATTGATATAACTGAACTGAATTTAAAAAGCTGTGTTAATTAGTATAAGAAAATCAAATTTTAAATAAAAAAATGCAATACATAATATATTAAATTATTTTAGTTTTGATGACTATTTTCCAAGTTTATTCCTTTAACAGCGTTTTTCAACCATACATGATTAAATAGTACCAATAAAACTGGCTGTTTACAGAGACCCCACTCAAAATTATGCCTTGTCTACAGTAACCCCACCAGTGGGGTTATTGTAAACACTTGCAAGCTTTTTTTGTAAAATATGAATTTTTATGAAGGAGTGGGAGAAAAAACCTGTAAAAACTAATTCAATTAGACAAATAATCAAGCTTTCATTTCCACCAAAAAGTACTATTCTAGCTTGCGTTCAAGTCAAGAAATCGGCTGAAAACCAAAAAGCGTTTACTATAACCCCCTCTCCCTCTATAGTATCCTCCGAAAAGAAAGAAATGGTCAAGTACTGATAAGAATATATCTTAAAATATTTTTTGTTTATTGTTCAAATTGCTTCAAATCACAGATTCTACAGAGTGCTACAAAAATAAAAAATGCTAGTTTTAAGAAAGAGCTAGTGGCTACTACTTCTCTTAAAGAGAAATTGTTAAAATAATTCTCAATTTTATAGAATTTTTCGCAGATTATGGAGGGTTCCCGAAAAGCAAAAAATTCTAATATTTAGGGTAAGCTGAAATATTTCAAAATATTCTAATAGAACCTGTAGGTTTGACTACTCCTGACATGATCACCCTCGAACATGTGAATTTCTTACTTTAAGGAGTTACTTAAGTGTCTGTGAAGATTTAAATCTAATAAAGGCATAAACAAAAAATTACCCTCTGAAAAGAACTGTAATTTTTCTATATCAGTGTTCGGCTGCGAGGCTGCCGCTCGCTCGATCTTCCTCATAATTTTTGTTTCATAATTTTCTGGCATTCTACAGTATCTGTGATAGTTTGAAACAAATTTATCCTTAAACAGAAAACATATATAAAAATCTTTTAATAGGACTCCAAGGGGAATTGTACCTTCACCACCTACCTTGAAATCTAAGGAAAACCGCAAGCACAGCTCAATCATCGGGAGTTCGAGCATCGGCTCAATTACAGAATCCCATACCAATCATCCATTTCGGATTCAAAGCTGCCAATCAAATCAACCGATTCAAAATTAAAGTTGATTGAAGTTAAGGAAGTATATTCGACGTTATCTACACAAATTAACATCTTTGACAAAGAAGTAGAAGCTATACAGTTGTCTAGGCAATGGTCCGATTAATTGGCATGGGTTACGATAAACAAGAATGGTGGTTAAGAAACCCAATGGCAAACACCGCTTGATCTTTGATTCGCGGCAACTGAAAGAGATTACCGAATGGGATTCCGGTCAGCTAAGTCGTAAGCAAGCACGCGGTATATTTCGAGTATCGATTTAAAGAATTCTTCTGGAGAACGTAGGCATATCCGGGTAAAGAGCAGATTTTGTTTGAGCAAAGTGGTTTCTTTAATTGGTGAAGTTATTACATCAAAACCGATTAAGAAAAAATTAGTGCCATCGTTAAATTTCCAGTGACATGCATACCGTAAGGCATGTTTGACGATTCATATACATGAACGGATGGTACCAGCAAAATTCCAATTGCATACATGTCGAAAAAAGTTTATTCGGCAAAAAAAAACTAGTAATTCATTATAAAAAAAAATGCCGAGCATACGTTAAGGGAATGCCGCTTATGGTAATAATGAGCCATACCGGCTTAAAATGCTAGATGAACCAAAGAAATTAAATCTTTAAAGTTGACGGGAATAAAATCAAATACATTGAAATGCACTAACGAGTACATTGAAATGTACTAACGAGCACATGTACTTAGGTATTTTTGTACTCGTACTTAAGTACCAGACAACTCTGTGTGTATCCATTTTTTTATAGATTTAAAAAATTCAAATTATAAGGTATCTATTTAAAAAAAAAGGCGGCACTTCCATATACATTGTATCTACGGTCATACATTACATAACAAATAACAAATTAGGCAATTAGCGTAGAACCACAAATAAATACAAAAAAAATATAATCCTTTGATTGGCACCCTAAATTTTGATCCGATCTGTGACTACCCAAATTCTGTAGAAACTATAAAACTGACTCTGATTACAGAAGAAAAAATAGAATCAGAATAAGTCTCGAGAGGAACCCTATATTATTATACGATCGGGTTTAAATTTGGGGTTTGCAGACTTTTTTAGAACTTCACAACTTGATCCGATCGAACTCAAATTTTGGGTTCGCAGTTTATTAGGTCGACACAATTTCTATGCAAACTAGCGAATCCGAAAATAAGGAAAAAAATCAAAAAAAAAATATTTCTTTTCAATATAGGTTTTCCGGAGCTATCCTCCCCATTTGTCCAATCAGGTTTTTAATAAAGTTTTCAGATTTTTTTTGCTAGAATCGTCTTAGAAACTTCGAAAGCGATTTTTTTGATACATTTTAAAGGAACTTTTTTTTTTCCAAAAAGTGAGCTTAACCATACGTATACATATGGTGTATTTGGAAGTAAAACATAGTTTTCAATACAATTTAATTTTTCGAAAAAGTGGGGCTTAACCTTTCTTAAACATATGGTGAATATGGAAGTAAAAACAATTAAGTAGGATACGGTTGTTATCCTTGGTATTAGACATACTCGCATACGTTGTATTCTGTTAAAACAGTATCAGTCCTTTAATTAAATGTTGACTTAAAAACGCCTACATACTTACTTTACTTTTGAAATAATAATCGCTTAATTTAAATTAGGTAGCTGGTTGTGTTTTTTAACTTTAATTATAATGATAGTAGTATTAAAAACTAGGTCTGTGTTATTTACTATATGTGCTTTTTTTTAAATAATTTTGTAAGACACGATGAGACTGATAAAAAATGTCTGCTCAAGATTTATTTTACGCAAACACATTCATAGAATAATTTTTGAAAAATCAAAATTTTGAAATCAATATCATTGCCTAAAAGTTACGAAAATACCCTGATTTTATGATCAGTATTTTAGTATTGATTGTGAAAGTTATTTAATGGCAATGCGCGAAGTGATTTCAGTTGCTTTTCACTTTAGTCATTAATCGTTTTAATAGAGCCAAAAAAAATCACCGCAACATTTTTTACATTCGACTATGCGCCATTGTTGCAATCATTTACATGTAACGTTCAACACTTAAGTTCGTCGCCATTGTCGGTTTGTCGAAATGTCTTCGTGTTTATTACCTATTTGCGTTGTGTTTCCTTGTGCGCCTCTCTTAAGCAATCTATTACTTTTGGACCCTAGAAATTTGAAAAAATTTGCTCAATTCGAAAATCTTTAGAACACAGAAAATTGACGGAATGAATTGATGTCAAACCCTGGTGAATGTTTTTTTTTTCCCGATTTCGTTGAGCAAGCGACCGTCAGATATGGAATAACAATTGAAATACTTCTTGGTATTTTTTTTTTTTAAATTCTAATTCTTGTCTTATAGATACTTTACTAATTTTTAAAATGGTATTAAAAATTGTGTAGGATAAGATTGTTGACAATCGAATTTAAAATCTATAATATATAATCAATTTACATGATTAGACAGTAATTTTCCTTGTCAGTTTAGATGTTCGAAGTATTGTGTTTATATAAAACTTACAGATTCACTGGTTTTGTCTATCTTTTTTTATCAATGACACTTCTAACAGTGTTAATTAAAATATCATTTACGAGTATTATCGAAACCGAGATTAAAACGGTAATATTTTGCTAATTTGATTATAATAATTGTATTGTAAAAATAACGAAATGTCAATAGATTAAATATTACGTATATGTAATATTCAAGATATACTAGAATCTAACCACTAATGTTAACAGATTCATAGGATTACCTGATATGAAGAATATGAATACAGAACTAAATTCCAAAATAAATTTAATAAATTTAGAAGTCTAGATTCATGTTTTCGTTTTGGGCCAAAGAATTTCTCGCGGATTTTTGATAAATCTTTCTAAAAAGCAATGATCAATACCATAATCTGGTAACCCTATTTCTCTACGATACTGCTTAATCAGCTGCACAACCATGAAAAACAAAACATGATTTTATTTATTTTCTTTTATTTCTTTAAATAATATTTTAATTTAAAATGAAGTATTTAAGGTAAATATTTTTATTTTTGTTTAATTAACAGAAATGTAATATTTGTAAAAAAAAAAAAGTTAATCATGTCGTCTGACAAAGCAGATAATGAGAAATGAGAAACTTAAGGCATAAAGTAACATTAATTAACGCATATAACTGCTATATTTCTTGCACGATGCACAGCCATGGAAAAATACCAACACTTATTTTCTTTTGCCAAAATATTGTTTATCATTGTTCATCGATTTTTTTTTATTGTACGCAATAATGAAATTTACCAAAATAATAATTTCTAAGACGCAAATGAATTTGTTTACTTACATTTTAAATCGGCATCAGCAAACGATACTGCTCCGCACACCAATAAAACTGATACAATTACCGATTTCATTTCGTTTTGTTGTTTTATGATTAATTGCTAATTTGTTCTTTAGTTAATTACTGTTTCTGTTGCAATGGTTCAAACTGAACTGAACTCACAAATTTAAATTAATCTATAAAATAGAATTGTATTTGATCCTTTTCTATAATAATTGACGTTTTCTGATGAAATGATTATTACATTCAATCGAAATAAGCTGTGCTATGACCTTTATACGCACTGGTATAGAAGGTATCTTTGTGAAATAATTTTATGATAAAAGAAATGTATTCACTTTGTTAATGTTTCTTCTGTTGTTACGTTGGTTTTATTTATTCACTTTTGAACGGTCGATATGCATTTGCTTTGTTCGTACGTAAATTGTTTAGCTTTATCTTCCTCTCAGTTTTCACACGATACTATTTTAGTTTCTAGAAGGCAGACGAAACGTTTATATGTATATAGATAGATATATATATTGGTCAGCCATTTGTTTTTAATCGCGACAACAGAACCCATCTGAATGTTTTTGTAGTGTACAAGCTATAAGGTATGAGCGTTTGCACACAGCCACGAATATGCGATATTACAGTGTAGAGTAGATGTAAGAAATTCACAGATTCACAGACACTCAGACAAAAAGCTTGTATAGATATGCAGAATGTTTCTGTGTGACGTATAGTATTACACTACTACATCGGAATGCAAACAGATGATTCATTCAAGAGAATTTATGTAGGGAGATGATGTCGAATCTCGACCATATATTGACACACTCTGTAACAAAGAACGATCTACATTTTTTTTTTAAATTTAATAGATGGCTGCTTTTAAGCAGACGAAAATTCGTAGGAAATTGCTACAGAAAGAAAATGTGAAGAATTGGTATCAAAGGTCAAAGGTCATCTCTTTTCTAGCAATTTAATAAAATGCCAATAACCAATTACTTTTTTTTATTTATTTTTAAATTCACCACGATAATATTTAAAATCGCAGTTTTAATAGAATCACATAGCATTGATATTTTGTAAAATTCAATTTGCTATTTGTACTTAAAAAACTAATTACTAAAATTATTTTAAACGGCTTTAAGATAATTTTAAATTTTAAAGTTTAAAATAAAGATCCTATAATATGTCAATATTTTTCTATTTAAAACTCCAATTTACATACCGTCGACGACCAAAACAACGTGCAACACCTTATTTCCTAGCATATCTTCTCACAAACCAAACCATCCAGTGTTACCAGACGTAAAATGATGATAGAACTTTTATTATTTCAATTAATATTTATTATAATTTCTAAAGTACTGTTTAGTTCTCTACAGCTGTAATAAGTAAGAGTTATATTATCTATTCATTTTATAAAAAAAAAACTTTAAATAGTGATCAACGATAATTTAAACATCTGGTCACACTAGCATTGCCAACTAAAATAGAGAGTCAAACTCATAAGCACACGTCTCTACACACGCGTGCAACAAAATGTGAATATCTGTCATGGTGTTCATCGTTCTGTATTTTTTTGCTGTATTATTTCGCAGCAAATGTTCCATTTTCATAACGCCATCTTTTCAGTCGTCGCCATTACTTCCCCGAATTTAGTATCAAACGTATAGTGTTGATATATAACATTTTATTATTCATTGTCGATTTATATTGCTGATAAACGTTCGCACACGGTACAACTGTCTTGCTAATTAACAGTAATCGTTTGAAAATACATAAATATTTTTCTAACGTCGGTCGGCCATTAGGTCGTTAAAATAAAAGATATAAAAATAATTACAAATCGAATACGTTAGTATCACTTCGAATATTGATTTGTCAAGTCCGTTTCGAGTTAAAAAAAGAAAAGAAGAAAAACATATTTAGCGCGTAATAAATAAATCTTTGTGAAACAGAAATTCAACAGATTTATAACAATGAAGTGGCTTTATGTGGTATTTTCTTTATTTGTGGCCTCAACGTTAGCTGAGGATTTCTGCTATACAGATGCAAATCATTTTTGCAAAGAATTAGGAAGTGAGTACATTGAAAATGAATTTGTTAAACAGTGTTTATTTTTACCAATTTTAATATATGTATTTAATTATTATATATCTATTTTTGTGTATATGTAGACTGTTTTTGTTCAAATATTACAAACGAAACTCAGGTAGAACCCCAATCATATATTTATATATTTGTAATACTTTAAATAAAAATAATTTCACAATTTCTGGAAAGTTTTGTGAATTGTTTTTGTTTTTGTTTTTCTTAAGAAGGACAATGAGAAGTTCTATTGACCTTCAGTTATATTGATGAAAATGTCATGAGAATGTATCATAAGTGGTGCGATTCTAATATTTATTTTCTTTGCAAAAAGAAACAATCTGACAAAGTTATATTTACATCTGCAGAAGATACATAATACAACAGTGTTTGTAGTTAATAATGATTAATGAATAATAAATAATGATTATGATTATAATGTTGTCGTTCCACACAACGTAATTTCATATAATTTTGCAACATTTATTTTATCTTTTTTAATACAATCCGATGCAAATTAAACCTCAGCAACCATCACACAATCGTAATTGTAATTATTATTGGAAAAATGTAATGGTTTCCGCGGATGTTAGATTGTCGTCACTTATCTAATTATTTTCCAAAGTGGAAAATGAAACTGAATAACACTTGTAGTACATACTGCCTTTGACACATTTTAATTATTTAAACGAATTTTCATCTTGTTCGCTTTAATTTTCTGAAGAGTTCCGATGTATGTAATAGTACCGATAACTTTCAGCTTATACACTATTGACTACCTACTATAGTATTGACGACTGACGTACACTACAGAATCAACTATTTGGTCAATGATGCTGCCTACTTTTTTATTTCTATACTAAATGGAAAAGATTCTATACCAAAAGAATTATATAGTACTGAAATGAATAAAGTGATAGAAGTTCATCAAGCCAAGGTCAATAAACGCCCCTGCATTAAGTATAGTACCAACATTGTAGTCGTTTTTCTATGGCTTCATAGTTTTTCATAAAACTGCACATTATTCTAAAAAGCAATTTCGTCAGTACGATGAGGCCGGCATTTTTATTTTGAATAAAATTGGCACCAATAGTCCAAATGAATCATGTTTTTGGGGAAGTGAGAAGCAGGGAGGGGGACATTTTTATTTTTATTTGTAAAAAAATAATCCTTTCAGTACTATTAACATACGAATACGAATGATAAGGGTTAAGTTTTTCGTAAAACTTAATATGTATTTGTATATAGCGAAATTTTAAATTGCTCAGGAAGATATATTTTTAATATTTTTGGTCATTTTCTACGCAATTTTAAAACAATTAAGTAAATAGACGAGCTATTTTAAAGTTCCTTTAACTAATGCGCATGCGAGCTATATCACATTTTTGGACAAAAAAGAACTTCCATAACAACCATAAAAGCTTGGTTCAGCCCATGTACTTTGCGGGCCTTATGGGCTTTGCTACATTGAGGTGTTGTTTAAAGGCACTGTCGAACCCAGTGCTGTGATATACCCCGATTTATCGGGTTTTGCCCGATTATTGGTTGCAATCCCGATACCCCGATTTTTAGTTCCTTTTAGCACTAAAATCCCGATTTTTATACGGTTACTCGATTTCCCTTATTTATTTTATATATATTTTATTTTAAACTTTTTATTGTATTCAAAAAATTAAATTTCACTTTTTGTACAAACAGTATTTATTTAAACGACAACGTGAGGCATTTAGTGCATTGCATTCCTCCCTCTA
>JANTEX010248476.1:0-12547 GCA_024741295.1 Macrocera vittata | reverse complement strand
TGAAAAGAAAATTTTGTACCTCACTGGAAATACGAAAAATATCAATTTTCATATAATCAATTTGTGAATCGCCCCCTTAGAAAACTTTAGGCTATCAATTCCAAACTCTCAGAAGTTAATGTACCTTTTATGTACTTAATCCTGACATCAAAAGAAAATTTTGTACCTCACTGGAAATACGAAAAATATCGATTTTCATATAATCAATTTATGAATCGCCCCCTAAGAAAACTTTAGGCTATTAATTCCAAACTCTCAAAAGTTAATGTGCCTTTTATGTACTTAAACCTGACATCAATAAAAAATTTTGTACCTCACTGGAATACGAATACGAAAAATATCGAAGAAATTCCCTACGAATTCGGAGGCATTCCGATGAATTTCCATGGAATTCCGAAGACACATTGTTTTTAGTGATTACCTTTCGCGCAGAATACCTCCAAGATTGAAGCCTATTTTCTTGAATGATGTACCACCTTCTAGTGAGTGCTAGATTGATATCTGGGAATTACGCTGGAGATGAAGCTTATGTGGAAAACCCCCATGAATAATGTTTCAAAAAGGCACATAATGTGTAAACTTGGAGTCTCACCTATCATGACATACGATGCTTACGTCTGGTGGGGACGGACTAAGATGGCTCGTGCCAAGACACAAATGTGCCGGATACCAAGAAATCGTTGCCTAATTGTGACAGGCGCAATGAAATCATTCCATCTGCGGCTTTTAAACTTAGAATAAATGGTGTGTAGTATAAGCGAGGAAGTTATGGTAAACATTTGGTAATGTGGATCCAATTGCCCGCCCTGTGATAGTTTAGCAGTAGTCGACACAATGCCTAAGAGATTTAATTTCAATAGGAACTTTAGTGTGCATATTCCCGTTACGACTGAATGGAGGGAACAAAAGCGGCCGTTTTTGAGCTCTAGTGTGTTTCACTGACGGTTCAAGAACAAAACATAGCTCTGGAGCAGGAGTTCACTCAGCACAGCTGGGTGTTGAACTAATTAAGGGAAAAGAGACTGTTGACACGCTGACCAAAAGTAGCTCGGAACATGCTCTGTTTGGCCCTGAACTGTTTTCCTTTCTCCGATATTATTGGAAGGATTTTGGGAGGGCAGAGCAGGGATTTGTTGACTTTTCACTTGGCCTGAATCGCAAAAAGACCCAGTCTGCTGGTGAGTGTGTTGACAGGACACTGTCATTTAAATGGGCACGTAAAACTATAGGAGTATCCAGCAGTGATGTTTGTTCGTCTTGTGCCGTACAGGCGAAAAATTGGCGCCGCAAAGGCAACAAATTGGCGTCTCATAGGCAAAAATTGGCGCCGCATAAGCAAAAAACGGCACCGCATAGGCAAAAATTGGCGCCCCACAGACAAAAAATTGGTGCCAAAATTATTGGCTGACGACGCCAAAATCCTAGGACCGGGCCTGAGCGAAAATATAATAGTAACGTTATTTTGTTCCTAATCCATGATATGTAAATAGCGGTAAATGGTGTAGTTTTAGTTAAGCGGCGCAGCTCCAATAGAGAATGAGGCTGGGTGCTCGATAAAGGGGTTCGGCCCCATCAATTTTTGTTCCACACAATAATAGTATAGTAGACTGGGAAACGATATAGGGGACACCCACACATTAGTTTCCCAAAGGGGAATGGGGCCTCTTTGGAGTTCGAATGAGAATTTTCTAATACTTCTAATTATACCAAAAAAGACTGGGAATCGACCAAGGAATATACTCTCCACTTTTAAACTACACTCTCACTACCGCCACTCATCATTAAAATGACTACGACCACTTTCCATTCAATATTTTTTTACAAAAAAAGTAACTAGATAAATACAAAACTTCATACATACTATTGAGATGACTTGTCCTCCTACTAAATGGGAGAGAAGAAGTGTCACTGCAGCCACTCGTTTCCAATCTTTGATATGCTAGTATTTGAGGTTTTAGAGAATTCCTACTCAAACGTCAAAACCCTCTGTCAATAAACATCTCTGTCGATCGCTGCGGCTAAATTACTGTTTAGTGGCTGTACCGTTAAACTGAAATTTAAC
The DNA here is from genome assembly GCA_024741295.1 of Macrocera vittata. Lineage (NCBI taxonomy): Eukaryota > Metazoa > Arthropoda > Insecta > Diptera > Keroplatidae > Macrocera > Macrocera vittata. The sequence continues at coordinate 10,485 of JANTEX010248476.1, read as the reverse complement.
CAAATAAATTTGTAAAATTATACCAGATAACAAAAGATTTTGAATCTAATTTAACATTTGACTCACTTCCGTGAAGGTTTAAGTTGTATCCAAATTTTGTGCAGTGATGAGTTCATTACGAACGTTCGAATAAAAACTGTATAACCATCTGAACTTTTCGTAGGTCTGTAAATATTATACTTCTTCAGAAGACTTATCTACGATGAGGCATATTATCGACAGGTGAACTGCTAAGAACTTTCAGGTCACATTTAACCACAATAGCTAGATGATCGTCCATGATCAGGACAAGCGGGGCAAGATCAGCAACGGCAATATAATTGACTTCACTTGTAAAAATTTAGTTCAATATCCTTCTACGAATGTTCAAAACAAAATTCTGTTGGTACAGACCCCTCTAAACAGCATATCCAAGATGTCTTACTTCTCTTTATGGGAACCGCTGACTTACAAAAGAACCGACAATTGTTCAGCGACTATACTATCCAGTCAACAAGTGGAATATTAAAATCATCATCAATGATAACTCTATCGTTTGGAGTGAATCCAATACTTTCTGAAAAGCGACAAATGACATTTGTAGCGTACACAGATTCTAATAAGCCTGAAGGAATATATGTATTTACTGCAAACGTAATGGACAATTTATCTCACATAATATCACAAACCATTTCAGCTCCATCAGTTTTATAGGAATAGTATTTGTTTACTTATCATTTTCTCTTGTTTAAGACTATGGAGCGGAGATCTGTCACAACGGTACACAAAAATGACTTCGTAATAGCAATGACATCATAATCACAAGCTAATACGAGCAAGCTGACGTTTGTACGCACCGAATATTCAACACTCCAGACACAATGATTTGACTAGTAGATTCTTTTTCTGATCAGAATTTCGATTTCGGAATTGCATTCGTATGACGTATAATGATCTTCGTCATATTTTAGACCTCGTTTTGGACACGTTCGATTAAAACTGCAGAATAGTACATAAAATTTTGAATTTATACGATTCCGTATGTGTAGAGTTCCTGAACGGTTTACTGTTTTCGGAAGCTACTTCTAATATTAACATTAAAACTAACATGTATTGATACATTCAAGTTCTTGAATTCGGCTCGATCGCATAAAGTTTGATCAATAACAGTCTCGTAATATTGTGTGATGCAAGCATTTATCATACACCTTCGATGTCATAGTTCTCTTGATCTTGAAGCTCTTCTAGAGCGCCAACACCTACGGCAAAACCTATCGATATATCGATATGCATAGGCATATATTCATATTGTCAACTTTAAAGATAGATATCTCGGTTAAAAAAAAATCTTATTTGAGTTTTCCTTCTTTTTAAATTTAAGATAATTTTATTGTCTTAAATTTGGTAAACAAAACATTAATCTGTGACTACTAGATAAAATGTTATAGGGTGTTTTGTAAATAGGTGTTATTTTTTCTTAAAAGTGGTGCCATCTGTAAACCGGTAGTAATATTGAAAAAACGAATTTTTGGTGTTGGTTTCTCTCAACGCCCTCCATGTAATCCTGAAATTTTGCAGTATCACTCTGTATAAGTATAAATGTATAGGTAGGTAGGTATATGGGTTTTTGCCATTAACTTATTTATACCCTTTAAAACGCAACTTATGCCAAATGGCGCGACTCGGCAGCTTCCCAGTTGTATAGTGTAAAATTTCTATTTGATGTATATATATACCTACATATATGTGTGTATGTATAAAAAGGAACAGTGTTATTTCTGTCATGTAAATGTACATTGTACTACTCTTAGAGTACACACACTGAACTATAAAGTCACATAAATTCCGAACTTTTAACAGCACAGTGTGAAACTTTAAGCTTCTTTACATGAAATCCCTTTCACTATAATAAATCGTCCATTTTAATACTGAAAGTGTGAGATGTGCGGATGTGTGTTACTTATAACTTATTATATACCTTTTTTACACATTTATATAAATTCTTTATAGATGAACAAATATATAAGAAGTATTATATCTAAAAAAAACATAAGAACTCACACAAACACATGTATATACTAGTATTATTATATCTATGTATATATATATGTATATATTAATCTTATTTGCCCACTTTATATTGAATGTTTTCAAATGGTCATAGTCCAACTGATTTCTTCTCTATTGAAAAATATATCTGTATATGGTATAGATATGGTTTAAACAAGAGCAATCTGTGCGAAAAAGTTTCACAGTTTGATACTAAACTCTGAAATAATTTGCGACATGAACAACAACATGCCCATTGGTTGATTTGCTTTAAGGATAGATCCATAATTTTTCATCCGGTCCATAGGCTACGAGTGTGAATCCAGACTGGTCATATTTTATTGAATCTAAAAGCCTGATAAAGAGTCTTAGGTCCCAATATTCTGGCTTCAAATATTTTAAATGATGTATGGTACAGAGACTTAGAGAGATCAAGTGTGCGTATTTGCGGGTTAATTGTATATGCGCATACTTAAGCTAAACCTTAACCATACAGTAAAAGACTTCATGCATCCTGACTATCCGAGCAAATCTACATGCATCGCTCGTTTATGCTATGTTCAGAGTAGTGAGCTCACGCTTTTTAAGTAGCATACTAACCCATTTTTAAGTAGCATACTAACCCATTCGGGATGGTGGCTTCGCATCTACCATTAATTAAGGAAATGTCATCTCATCAGTTAAAGATTCCTATGCGTAAATCGTTATTCAGCCTGTAAAAGACTGTTCACAACCACACCATTGCTTGGATGATTAGACTACTCCCTGTGAGCTACCTCTGTCTACAATGATGGATTTGTAGCAATCTCAGATTTTCGCTACGATTTGCAAATGCTAATACGTGGTGCTGCGAATTGACTCAGTTGCCGTGTTAACGAAGTTTCCCCTAAATGTCAATGAATGTGTCAATACCAATAGGCGCTTCAGTGTATTTCCTAATACCTAAATTTCTCAAGCTACAAATTCAATTAGAGAGTACTTTCACTATCAGACACAGATAAGAACCGAAGGTGAGCTCTCACAAGAGCGATTTATCGCGTAATTCTCATGGAGCTTTATGGAGAAGTAGTAAAATAAAATTCTTGGGTCATGTCCGTATTAAAGAATGGCGGTACCTTCCATAGGCGTAGGCAAAATATGATAACAGAAGGAGATGGGTGTTATGTCACCATTTAGTGTCATTTTACAAATAATTACAGATATTATATTATATTTAATATTTCCATTCAGTAGGCAAGGCTGGCTATGTAATAATAAAAAGAAAACAATTTTCATGTAATAATGTTTAATTATAATAAACAAATACTTATTGTCCTTCTTCTTCCTCTTCGTTTAGTTAGTTTATCGACTCCGTTAAATACTGGTCCATATAGAGTCGTGAAACCGATGATACGACAGTCTCTGAGACTATGAGCGCGCTTACTGCGAGCGTTTTGGCCAATTGACTTCGTAGAATTAAGTTTCGAAACGATAAAAAAAACACTTAACAATTTGAAAACTATATTCAACACAATAGTTTCGAAGTCTTCTTGCTTTAAGAATGCAATAATGTTTTAATGGCGCTTATAAAATGTGAATCCTATGGCTAGACATTATTTTATGATATTCTTTGTATTATAACAATAATAAATTTGAAGTTTATATAACATATGTATATGTTTTTATATAAAACAAATATATTTTTGTAAAGCATTTAGTAAAATATCACAGTTACATTTACTCTTTTATAAAATCTAGTATTAGTTGGTATTTCAATTGGTCTATATTTTTAAAAATAGAAGTCATGGAATTAAAGTTTAATTTCCATTTGTCCAAGAGAGTTTTTATAAAATATCCGTCAAAATCTTCCTCCGTCATCATGTTTTTGGATGTATATTTAAATTTTCTGCAGCATATTTTGCTGTTTCGTCACCCATTTCCTTGCCTCTTATACCCACATGTGCAGGCGCTCACTTAATAAAAATTAAAAAATATAATTATATTTCTTCGTTTTGAGCCACAATGGCCAAGTCAATACTATAATCCTATATAAATTTGTTTAAACTAATAACCTTAGATTTAACATTGCTTATGTTAATTTGTACTGTTCTAATATATATACGGTTAATTAATACACAATATTTAACTTACGAACACACAACAATAATATATTAGAAGCAACAACATTTTACTAAATACGTACGAGTGTAAAATTCTGAAAAGAACAATTACAATACGTACACACTTACAACAAATAAACAAGGAATTACTACTTATTGTCCTTTGAACAAAACTAGTTTTGTGTACAATTTACGGATGTTTTCTTTTTGCTTCAAATTATTTATGTTTTTAAACGCATGTTTCAGACGAAGTGTGAAATAAGTTTCACAAATCGCCTTAATTAATAATACAAAATGGTTTTGCATTGGGGTACTTTCGAACATATGGTCTTCTAAGTCTTCAAACAAATCAGATCCTAAAAAGTAGGAGAGAACTTTTGTGTACAGGATAAGTACCAAGTTTTTTTTGCTATAATCGGTGACCGTGCGAAACATTTTTTCGCAAAACTGAACACACTTTTGAACACTCTTTGATGGAAACATAAGTCCTCCGCGTGTCTTGTGCGCGATAAAAGAATTATCAAAATCAGTTTTAGATCCGATCAAGGCCTGAACACATACTCCACATTTTAGTGTCTTTTTTAATTTAAAAACGACATACCCTGCGATATAATCTACACAGTGTCCAGAAAAATCGGATAGTTCTTGAATTTCCTCGTCGGTAAAATCACTGTTGTCAAAAACAATTGTTTCAACCGAATTATGTTGAGACGTAGAATTATTCATAGACGATACTGCCGACGAATATGTCAAAATTGGAATTTGGTCCAAAGGTGTGCAGTTCCCGATTCCATGTTCTCGCAATTCAGTTCTTATCAGAAGCTTTTTGTATGCTGCTCGAAACTGCTTTGCGGTTGGATTGTTGTTGTTCCCCAAATGGCTACGTATGGAGCCAAAAAACAATTCAAGATGATCCTGAATCAGTTTGAAAATCGGTAGATACTGGAGGATTTGCAATTTTTCAACATATTCTTCAAATATTAATAACGAACTAGTTAAGCTTATAATAAATCCGACAAAACCTGTCGAACGGAGGCCAGTGTCAATCGTTTTTAAATATTCTATTGCACTTTTAGCGTAGGCCGTAACTTCACCAATATTCGATTTGCTCAATGGTTTCTTGAAACCTGGTGCGCTATTTGAGCGGCTGTTCAGAATATCAAAGCAATTGTTCACGGTGCGAATGAATTTGATGGTTTCTTCGCACCCTTCAAATTGTTTCAATTTCAGCGTCGTTAAGCAATATTCTAGGCCATCGGCAACACGAGCACTGAGTAGTTGAGTGGCCAATTTTACCTTCATTTTTTGCCGATGGAACCATATATGTTGAGTTCGGAGCTTATTAGCTAAATGTAACCCTTCAGTATCTTGCAAATCGTTTAGCTGCTGAACATATTTCCATTTGATTTCTTTACCGTCTGTGGTTTGTAAATTTTTTAACTCGCCGAAGGCATTTCGGATTAATTTAACCATGTGTGGTGGATCATATAAAATATAAATGTTATGGCCATTGTATTTGAAATATGGTTGCACATTTGGTAAATCTAATTTACATCCAAGATCTTTTGCCATTTTTATATTCGAAGAGGCACCATCAAATGTTAGCGATACAATTTTCACATCACAGGCTTCAACTTTATCAATGCATTGTTTTGCTAGTACAGCTTTTTGGGCACCACCAAGACCTTTCAACAAAAAGTAAGCGATCGGCAATTTCCATGCTTGATTGATAGCCGTAACCATGAAAACTAATGCATTGTTTGCTTTATCGTCACAATTCGCCATAACGTCGCTGCCAAAATTGACAAAACCATGAGCGCCGTTTGAATCATACTCGAGATGTTCACGAATGGACATTTCATCCATTGACAGCGAGCACAAAATTTGGTAATTGGTATTTTTGGCAACATCAGCCAATGCACGGTACGATTCTGCGGTAAATCCTGGCGAACCGTCGACAGATGTGTACCATTTACACAACGTACTTTCGTGAGGTAAGGCCAAATCAAATACTTTTCGCACGTACTGGTAAGCCTTCGGCGATAAAAAATTCAAAGTCAGAGCAAAAGATCGTAACTGCGGATCAAACTTTCTTTTTGTCGGCTTTTTTGACAGTATTCTGATTTGACGTCCGACAAGTTGTTGCGCACAGCCTACGCTACTAGCAAGAATGCACGAGTAATCAGAATTTATAAGATTTTTATCCTCCAGTTGTTTGATAATTGACTTCAAATTATAAATTCGTTCGCTTTGACGCTTTTTGATTTGCCGTAACGTTTTTACTTCACGTAATTTTTTCCGACAAAGTTCTTTCAGTGCCTTAACTTTTTGCTTTAAGTACTGTTTTCTTGCATCCTGGTAAAACGGACAAGCTTATTAGTATTATTTTATAAAATTGAACTATAAATATAATAATAATTACGTTAGCAATATTTTTTGAAATACTGGATGGTATCGCTGTAGCACATGAAGATGCAGACGACATTAAGAGTTTTTTTACGCCAATTCTTTGTGGAGAAACCTTTATGTAAAAATTGCATTACTTTAAACAATTACAAATGGTTTTGTTTTCATACTTCAAACAATCGATAATCCAATTTTGCAACAGTATCATCAGACAATACAGTACTCGTATCGTCGAGTTTTTTTGGTGCCAAAGCTTTGTCGGAAGGAATTAGTGATCGGTCAATAAAACTGCTTGCAATGAATTTGTCTTTGTCGCTCAGTTTTATATTAGATTGTATTTGAATTTGACGAGGAAGAGGTTTCTGAAATTTAAGGTAAATTTAAATATTTACACAGGTCCATGATATTAAATTTTCAAAACTAAGTAAATATATGATTATGTATAATATATGTAGTTACATTTAAACACGGTTCACTAGGTTTAACTATTTGATCGTCAACGTCTAAGCAATAGTCAACTGTTGAGACGAAGTCAATGCACGCATCGATATCACTTGACATATTTGCCAGCTGCGTTTTATTTTTAAGATTCGTATTTTCCTGAAAATTTTAAAAAATATTGCGGTTTTATGGTTTTTTATTTCCATGAGTAATTAAACAATTACTTACAGTTAAAAGTTCCACTTCGAGTTTAATTATTTTGCTTTGACATTCTTCATCTGAATAAAATATTTCTGAGGCTTCTTTATCATTATTTTTATTCGGATCATTTGATTTAACCTTTAAATTGTTGTTGTCAGCTTGATCCAATTTCAATTTCTTTGGTGGATTTTCATTCGTATTTGTAATCAATTTTCTCTTCAAATTCTTAGTTTTAACTGTATTATTCTATAAATAGATAGACACGAGCCATTTAGATAAATTTAAAATACATTTTAGTTATTGATAGTGTACCTGTTTTTTTTCTTGTAATACATGACGAATATTTCGGGTAGTTTTGAAAATAGTAGGTACTGCTTCTTTTCGAAGATACGGTTTCTTTTTCAAGTCATTCCTATCCAATAAATGTGGACTGAAGTGTCGAGAGCACAATTTAGATGATGCGGTTGGCTTCCAATTCGGATTGTAATTTGTTACGGCTGTTATCCACAGTTCTCTCAACTCTTTGTTTTTTGGAAAGCTTTTAACAGACAAAAATAATAAATATTATATAAACATATTTTCATTATTTCTTTTAAAAAACAGAAAAAAACAAATAAAATGTTGAGTATGCGCCCGATTACAACATTGCCCGACGCCAATGAATTTTAACCTCAAAACCAAAAGGCAAAACTCAGATATTTTATTGATTTTTTCGGTAATACGTTAATGAATAACTAAAAAGAATATTCTAACAGTTAATTAATAAAACCTTTTATCGTTATATACAATGGTTTTAATAACACTTATCTTTTATAGATAACATTTTGATTTTTTTACTTTTTTCACACAAGACCAATTTTTTCTACTTACCAATGAAACGATATATGGTTAATTTCATCTTTTAAATATTTACATTTCAACGAACAGTAATTATTTAAAGATTTTGGGTGCCCTTTTGCAAAATTGGCCATCATTTTGAATAAGTTTTTTAAATTTTTCACAAAACTTGCAAAATCTTTGTTTACGTTTTCCTCGATATTTGACGTTTCACTCTTACTTACTCTCTTCCCCGAACACTCTTCTTGTGGACACAAATTCTAACACAGCAAGTATACGAAACAGTTTGTCCTTATAGGTATGATTTTTTTTTCGTCGATGGGACCAACAGCTGCAGTGGGGCTAACATTACAAGCCGTTACCCTATATATAAAATCCCAACTAGTTAAAAATTTATTTTATAATTTTTAACTGTGTAAAGAAATTTTTATAAATTTGATTCTTTTTTTTTAGGTTAGAAAAGATCTGAAACGTAGTTTCCACGTAAATTGCTAAACTTTTTTTTTTTTAAATTCTCTCGCCGAGCATGTCAGTTGATCTATAGAAATGGAGTATGTTATTTCAAAGCAGCCGTTTGCTGTTTATCTGAACAGAAAAGTTCAAAAGAGTATTTTTATAAATTAATCGTTTCGTACGATTTTATATTCATAGATGGCCGTACAAGTGTTCTGATATATAAATTTAAAAACAAATGAATTTATTTATATTTATACACCTACATAAAGCCACAACAACAAGTAGCACTTCAGGTATGGCATATACATCAGTTACAAAACAGCATCAGTTGATAGGCAGAAGCCAATTTGAATAAGACGCAAATAATTACTATTCGTGACTGTTTTACGCCGCGACTCATAGCAATGTACCAACATACAGTCAGATGTATCAATTAAAATCGCGCGCGTCGCTTTAAATTATTATTATTATTTTTTTTCAAGTTTCTCTGCTGAAGTTAACTATGAAATCATGATATAATAATAATTTTTTTATCTACAAATCTACGTAATAAAATTCTGATTCTATAATACTTTTATATATGGTAGTGTCATGTATACATACATTAGAATTATTAGACGTCTGCCGTATAATATCTATATACATCCAGTAACCAGTATTTTATATTAAAACTATAGAAAAACAACAAATATTTTATGTTTAGTTTTTGACAAATCTTTGTTCAATAAACATCACATTTTTTGATGTTCCATAGTGATTTTATTTAAAAAATAATACTCACAAAATTGTCTCTTTTAAATGTTAACAATTTAGTCTGTTCTGATATAAAATCTGTTGACTTTGCATAACATGTTATCGGCAAAATGTAATGTTGGCATCGATCAAAGCTAATACGAGTATATAATTTTTGAAAATTTTAGTGAATCGCGTGGTTTAAGATTATATAATATAACAAATACGTTACCATATCAAGTATACACTATGGTGTACACGGTGGCGATAATAATGTGAATTAAGTAAATTTAGCTTATTGTGATTTTATTCGCTATATATACAAACATCAACCATCACAGACAATTATTTTAGATGTATTGTTCGCGATTTTAGCAGATTTGCTAGACTTCAGAGGCAGGTGATTTCGCACAATTTTTTTATTTTGTCCTCATTCGTATACCTGTAATGAACGTTTGATTTGTTGTTGTTGTTGTTTTTTTCTTAATTCATTGTGTTCAAGAGTGTACTTTTGATCGTCGTTTGATAAAAATTGTTTTTATAATAAACCGTCCGTGCATAAATATAAAATTTTGTTGTTTTTAATATAATTTGAATTTTATTTTAACGTTAGAACATTATGAGTAGTGTGCTATTACAATTTATATATACATGTGTATGAAAACAACAATACCTGGTGTAATTACGATATTTACGAATTACTTTTATTTTTTAAATTAAAATAATTGTTTTGTTGTATTTGAATAAGAGAGAGATATTACATATCAAAAGTGTCTACTGCATATGCCGGTGTATATATATATGGCAAAAGGAAGCAGACGTTTTGTGAAAAACTAAATGACACAATAAAAGGGACTCAATAAGGCACGGATAAGATTACTGCAAGATACTCAAACATAATTGAAGTAAGTTATGTTTAATTAGGGTGGCATACAAATTTTAATTTGAAATAGTTTTATAACAAGCCTTTTGTTTTGTGAATGCCTACACTTTCTGCTAACGTTTTCCGGCAAATATTTTGATTTTGGTTAAAATATAAATAGAATAAACAGTAAATAAAATAAAATTTTCTAAATGAAATCCGAAATTATCTAAATGAAATACGCTGCAAATGGTTCCCCGAGGACACGTGAATCTTGCACAAAGCTTTCACAGACGCCACTTCATGTCGACCATATACCGATTTTCAGATTCACTGACTCATAATACACCATAATAGTATGACACTTGTGTTTGTCTACGCACAGCCAATAAAATGAAAAATCTGGGTTCGTTTCCTAGTCTT
>JANTEX010248365.1:1932-12549 GCA_024741295.1 Macrocera vittata | reverse complement strand
ATTTCTATGTTAGAGGAGTAGTAGATGATGAGCACTAAATCCTTGAAAAATTTCAGTGCGATTGAAAAATGTTGTTCGGAGGGGATGATGGTCATTTTTAAAATTGACTTTTCCTTAATATCTCGGCATCAGAGATTGTTCTAGATTAACAAGGTAAGTATTAGATGGCGCTTATACTAAACTCTAGCCAAATTTTAGCACGATTGAAGATAGCCTTTAAATGAACTGATGAAGTACTAAATCATCTATTAATTTCAACTCGATCAGAGAAAAATTTCTGTCTAAATTAATATGAAAATATATGCTTTTGCCTTTATTTTTAGCACAAATAGCCTGTTTCCTTCAGTTTTTACCTTCATTTTTCTACCAAAATATGCTATCATTTTTCCCTAAAATGTATCTGTTTCGATCTACCTTTGCCACATCTTGTTACCAATACGTACTTGTTTCACCAGATTTTTTAACTAAAATTTACCTATTTTATACTCCCGCAATTTTTGCTAAAAAAATGTTTCCAAATCTGTATGCTTTTGCCTGAATTTCGGCTCAATTTTTTTTACTAAAATTTAAAATATAAAAATCAAAGGAAAAAGCAGACAAAAAATGTCTAAAAGGGCACTTATATATTTCGAATATATGTAAATCCATTCGGGAAACCGAAGAAAAAATTTAGTAAAAACGAAAATCAGTTTAATTATTTGTTGTGAAACTATAAAAACCAACCTTATTAAAGGAACAGGAAAAGCTTGTGCTTGACACAGTAATCCAAAACTTTGTCCTGAGTATTTTTCAAATGAAGAACTTTTCAATTCAGTTGAAAAAGTCGGTGCTTTTGAACCTACCGGCTCTATAAAAAAAATCCAATATAAATATTGACAAAAGGATTTCATGTATGATTTCATGACACAAAATACCATTATTTTGTTACAATTTTTTACATAAAACGAAATTTTCGGTCAATTTATAAAATAATTATTGATATAGCAGACCTAATTAATTTATACGAAAATCTCAAGAGGAACATTTTAATAAAATCATCCAAAAAGTGTTTCAAATAGTTTCTTAATGTGTATCTTTCAAAATTTTAGATATTTATAAAGTATTTAAGCGGTTTTTTAAGTTTACCTAATTAATGGAACAGGAAAAGCTTGGGCTTGGCAAAGCAAAGCAAAATTCTGATGGGATGCTTTGCGCAGCACATTACCGATAAATTCACTTTGGAATGTTGGTGCTTTAGATCCCACCGGTTCTACAGTAATATAACAAACAGTAACACAAACAATATTTAATAAATTTATATTAATAATATAGGCACCTTATTAACGGAACAGGAAATGCTTGCGCTTGACATAAAAGTCCAAAACTTTCGCCAATTTTTCGTTTAAATGCAATACTTGTTACATCATACGAAAATGTAGGAGCTTTTGCACCTACCGGTTCTATTCATTTCAAAAGTAGAACGAAAAATAATTACAATTTTTAAAAGAATGATAAAATATAAACTAAAATACAGAATTAATTAGTTGACATCGACGACAGCGTAAAACTTAACAGAGCAGGCTTTAGGTAAATTATCCAGTAAATATTTTTTTAGATAAATGTGACAAGGTCAGTAGGTAGGTACACCTGTTCTAAATTCATATTGAAAATATACGGGAAAGAAGACCAATATTTGTTACAAATTTTGCATTAGGTAAATAAAAATATTATTCCAAATTTCAATCATAGACAATAAGATATTGTAAATGTTTGTTTGTTCGCAATTTAATAATTATTTTGTTCCTGTATCTCGAGAGGAGAATATAGAGTCCTAAAGCAGATATGAAGAGTATTCAAAGAAAACCTTTTCTGGTTCTCAATCTCTGACCATAGCTTAAATCCGATTCTGACGTTACTAACGAAATATTTTCTTGAGAATGAGATTTTAAATAATACAACGTACCTTATGAGTGGGACGGGAAATGCTTGTGCTTGGCACAATAATGCAAAGCTAGATCCTTTGTATTGAACAAATATGCTTCCCTTGGATGAAGAAGAAAATGTTGGCGGCTTAGCTCCAACCGGTTCTGTTTTTAAACATTAGAAAAAACACATCGCAATTCTTGATTCTTAATTATTCCGGTTAATTTTTGTAATAAAATAAAAAAAACAATAAAAAACTACAAATAATATCAACATTAGAACATATAACTATCATATATTTACAGTTTAAAAAAAAATTGTGTAAATTCATTTTGTCTAATTTAAAAAAAAAAAAAAAAAAACTTTTCTTTTTGGATAATTTTTATTAATTTTCATCAGTATTTAAGTACCTGAGTGGCCAGTTTTTTTACTTTTTATAGTATTAATCAGTGAAAATCCTTTCGGTATTTTATTCATTTTCTGTCCTTTCTCCTAGTTTTGACGTTATCTTCCTTAAGAGGGCCCTTATCAATAAGTTAAGGTTACCTATTTTAGATTTAGGAGTGATCGTCCTTATTTTAAGGATATTTTTTCCAATTTTAGGGTCTTTCCTAATTTTAAGAGTTTCTTTTTCCAAATTTTGAAGTTGATTCTCCCAAACTTTAAAAGTCCTATTTTCTAATGTTAGGGTTTGTTCTTTCTAATTTAACGACGCACTTTTCTTAATTTTAAAGTCTCTCTTCCTCTCCCGGTTGACATAGGCTAGCACTCGGCAAAGCTCATTTGGTTTCTTGAGAAATTCGGCGAGACTCGGTCGAACTCATTTGGTCTCGGATGATACTCGACTAAACTCATTTGGCCTTTGGTGATAATCAGGTGATCTCGACCAGATTTTATGGTTTCGGGAACCACAAACAGAAAGTTATTTGCCAGAAAAAAATCAATAAGACAGAATACCATCATCCAGAAAATATAACCGTGTTAACCTCGCAGTTTACAAAATAATTGCATGCACTTCTCCCTTAGTCTCTCAGGAGTAAGTATCACATTGCTTAATTTCAATAGACATTCCAGTTCCACATGCTAATCGAAGAAGAATCGGTTGTTTGTACCGAAATATTCGAATTTTGTGTTCTCAAACAAATGAATTGGAAAAAAACAACAACCAGTGATCCCAGAAACTTCTACGTCCGACAATATTGTTTCTCCTAAAATTTGACGAGCGTGATCGATCCAATAAAAGAGACTGTTTAAGATTATATTAAGATTACTTACAATATCGACACAAGAAATCTTAGCGTTGCTCAGAGATAAGCCTTAGTATTGTGTCAACTAACAAATATAGAAGTCGCCTGAGAATTTCGTGGAATTATCAAAAATCAATTCGTGACCCTTCACGAATTTATTCTTGTCAGGTAAAAGTAAATTTTACAAATGAAATTCACATGATCACAAGAGTAAATTTTACAAATGAAATTCACATGATTTGACAGTTAAGTATAGATTTGCACATTATATGCGAAAAAAGAGAATCATAGAAGCGTAGCATGCCGAAACTGAACCTTGAGTAACTCTGGATAGTATCGCCAATAGACCAGATCACATTCTCGTAGAACTAATAATAAGAGAGAAAGATATATTAGTCATACTTGTGACTAACAAGCATTAAATGAAGGTAAAGGTTTATTAGATTCACCACAGATTCTCCGAACCGAGATGTAAATATGGGTTTTTGTTTGAAAAAAAAAACACATACTTAGCATCCCAAATGACCGAGCTCTATTTCTGAGAGATCCTGATTGCATATGAGATCCGAAAACAACCTGTATAACGGAGATAAACTATCGCACGGAAAGGGTTACTACTCGAGAAAATCTTGAAACTGCATCCGAGGAAGATCGTGATTGTTCTTGTTAGTGTTGTAAAAAGTAGTAGTGACGCTACGACGAACAACAAATCCACCCACATCATCTGCGAATCTGAATCGTATAATCACGCTAAAATGCAATTGCAATCCCAATTCTACTGCTAACATCCCCCAATCCATTGAAGCCATTATATGCGACTACCACAGTTCTAGCCTAACTCAATAGCGACGTGGTTTGTCCAAGTGAACTCCCAGTTTAGCATAGGAAGAAAGAAATACAACAACGTTGTCGAATGCTTATCCCAAGATGTCGCTGACTTCTTAATGGGACATTTTGACAAATTCGCCTCAAAATGATCTCTATAAACACTTCAAAGAAACGTCACTCTTTGAGCATCAAGAAAAGGATAAAAAAATTAGTCTCTGATAAGATTGGCGATCACACGTGACTAGTATTGACATGATCCTGAAAAGTTAAGGAGATATCGACCTTTCGTTGTCAACAGCTGACAAAATACATGAAGCAATGCAATCTTCGAATTCGAAGACTGATTTCGATCTTGACTGACTCTCAAAGCTAGAAATTGAAATAAGCTCACTTAAAAATCTGATTTCAAACGATCACCGCTCTTGTTCGAGGTCTCAATCGAGAAATAACACTATAGTCGTAGTTGGAGATTAACTGAATTAAATCCAAATGAATTCATGTTCTGGTACTATTTTCAATATGACGACGAAAGTTACCAGCCACGTCGACTGAAAACAAAAATTCGCAGTCAACCAACTTTAACATCTCTCTGTACTTGCGGCAAACAGTAGGATGTTTCCGTCTAGTCGCAGCTTGTTTAAACGCATCTAGAAATTATCGCAGTTTACGATATTTGCCACGTCGCGTCAATGAAAAAAATAACGTTGTGGCTGATTATCTTTTGCAAAGTGGTCCAGAGAGCGCACAAATATCGATAAATTTTGATTACGTATCGTTTATCATCTATCAACAGAAATCAGACGATGAAATCCATTACCGAAGAGCACACGTCTAAAACTTTTGCAAATCGATATACCGCATATGTGTGATGATGGAGGCAACATGGTTTTTGGCCTAAAACCAGTGTTTTCTGTCACGTATCGTGTGACAAAAACATATATAGGAAAAGTTGGTTGGTACAAAAAATGTTTATTACGATGCCACGCCTCGACCATGTCGACCATGGATTTGAAAATTTGGTGCGAAACAAGCACGATTAGGAACCGATCTTGGGTCCCCGATTCGCTTAGACGTCCCATATTTTATAAATTGCATTCAGTTTATCATCCAGAAATCAAAGAAACGAAAAGTTTAATTACGTCTCGGTACTTTTCGGCAAATATGAATAGTGAAGTAACTGCTTGGTCAAAATCAGATGTTGCATGCTAAAAATCAAAGACTCATCGAAACTTGGCTAATTTGAACACGTTTCTCGTTTTGTCGTTCTGTTAACGATAACGACGGATCAAGGAACCCAGTTTGAGTTCAAGCTATTTACTCAACTGCGTCAACTTCTTGGTAGCCAACGATTAAGAATAACGTCAAGAACGCCTACATTGGTGGTTGAGGGATTTCTTGATAAGACAACATGCACATGTGTGAAGAGCTGCCCTCACCTAACAGTATGAGTGTTCGTCAAGGACGACTTGAAATGATCACCAGCTGAGATGATATATGGCAAAGCCTTAGAGATTACCGGTGAACTTCTCTTCGATTCGTCCCTGAACTAATCCGATCAGTCAGATCGTTTGCCTAATCATATGCAAGACCTGAAGCCCACGGCAATCAAATTCACCTAATTTTTTTCCAAACACCCTAAACGAGCGTTTTCGTAAGAGTGCATCGAGTAAAAACCTGATTGCAGCCTCCATACGAGGGCCCATATTTTGAGTTAAAC
Organism: Macrocera vittata; assembly: GCA_024741295.1. Taxonomy (NCBI): domain Eukaryota; kingdom Metazoa; phylum Arthropoda; class Insecta; order Diptera; family Keroplatidae; genus Macrocera; species Macrocera vittata. The sequence goes on along the minus strand of JANTEX010248365.1, from coordinate 6,855 downwards.
ACCGATTACAACGAAGTTATATCCTAAATTATAATGGGAAAGATCAAAATATCTTGTTCGAGATTTTGGTTGACCGTCTCAAAACTGCCTATGGAATTACGAGTAACGACTCAAGTCGAATCAATTTATGTCGTTAAGGTGAAGTTTTATTGTGAAGCAACAAATTGGAGTCAGGTGAATAACGGTAACAACCTAACTCTAATAAGGAAAATTGACGAAATTTAGCCCAATTCATTGCAAAGCTTCAAATGTTACTAACATAAACTTTTAAATTCAACCCATATAATAGTTAAATCAGTGGTCAAATACCCATTTTTCAAAATTCTGTATTTTTTAGTACGCACGAAATATTTTAGGCTTTTATAACAACAATTTTGATATTTTATTTTATAGACAATTAGATGTATTTTAGGAAAAGTTTTTATGAGTTTTCGTTATTAAACAGAGAAGGAAAACTAGTTCAGATTTTAGAGACCATTAGTTCAGTCATATACCTTGATATAGGTACAGGATACGCTTGTGCTTGGCATAGAAGTGCTAATGTCGAGTTTTCATTCCATCGAATTGAAAAAGTTGAGGCATCAGATGAAAAAGCTGGCGCCTTAAAGCCAACCGGTTCTAAATTCATTAAAAATAAAAACATCAAATAACATTTAGATATTGATCAACAGGCCTAATTTGGGTGCTAATTTTACCTAAAATCGGTTCCATTTTTAGTGATTTTGTGAGGTGGCAAATTTTCGACACATAGAATAGAATAACATTTTGGTAAATTGCCTATTTGAAATATTTTAATACAAAACTGAACCCGATTTTAAAATAAATTTTACTTCAGTTCGCACCCGAATAGGCGTATTCAAGATTATATTTTAACAATATTTGTTGCAAAAAAATTTGTTTGTAGCATTTTATATTTACACAAAATATCATTAAAAGTTTATGAAAAAAATAAAATCGTCTTTTATAAATAATTATACAAAATAAAAACTACCAACCTTGATATTGGTACAGGGAATGCCTGTGCTTGACAAAGAAGCGCTAAAACTGTTCCTTGATCCCATTTGAGCGTGTACCGGGAAGCGTCCCCACTTGAAAATGCCGGAGCCTTAAATCCTACCGGCTCTATAATATTTTAGAAAACAATTTGTACAATTTTATGCGCACTTAAGAGAATTGGGATATGATTATTTATTCTTTTCTTTTTAAAACGATATAATGTTGGGATAGAGTGTTTTTTGTTAGGAGTTAGTGACTGAAAATAGGTTTTTAATGAGAACAAGGCCGGTTTTTTTTTCCTGATTTTTTTGTGAGATGTTTTGAAAGTTTACGTATAACACACGCCTTATTAACGAGCTTCTTAAAAAAAAGAAGTGTAAAATTAAAAAAAAAAACTGGTCGTTTTTCATTTGAAAGACTAATATTTTTTTTTTAATTGTGTAGTAGAAAGCAGTGCTGTGCGCAAGCACATTAAAAAGTACTTAAACTTTTCAAGTAAGAGTATACTTTTTAAATAAACTTGTAAGCACATTTTACGGCAACGAGTAAGTAAAAAGAAAAATGTACTTAAAAAACTTTAAGTCCGAGTATTAAATTGTGAACAACGAGTTCGAGTAGGTACTTGAGTTCATGTCTCAAGTAAATGTGAACAACAAACGACACTCAGTCATAATTAGTTTAGCCGTTAACTTCTGTTCTGTTCTGTGTCATAGCTAATATAGTCAAGATGTATCGGCATGTGTCAATTCATCCAAGACCACAGCAGTTATCAAAACACAAAACTAATAGAAAAGATCTGATTGAGTTTAAATTAAACAGCGTGACACATGGGATGACAACAGCACAATTTCTCACCATTCGCACTCTCAGACAGTTGGCAATCGACGAAGCGAAAGGATTCGAAGAATCTGTAAAAAATGTCATCTGATTTCTACGTGGCCGATGTTGTATCAACATCAGCTAAGACATTGGATCAGTTCAATGTTGAAAAGATTAGTGGTAAATTAAGTAAACGTTCTATTTTATCTGTGGCAAAATTGTATGATCCACTTGGATTTTCAACAACTCCGATTTTTTTGCCAAAAATATTTATTACGGTGGACTTCGAGGAGATGGTACAATCATATACCGGCTGACATCGTTTCATTTTTGAAAGACTTTGAATGAATTTTTCGTATGTTTGAAAAACTACTAGTGCCGAGATGGATCGAAAAAATTGTCGATTCGTTTCATGAATCACACGAACTTCGTGACGTTTTGAAAGATGCATATGCGTCAATAAAAGGTTGTATTCGTAAACGGAAAATTCCTACCAAGAGGCGAATATTATGCTTGAATCCTTTTCTCGACAAACACTTTGTTCTTCGAATGCGAGGCCGATTTTTAACGATTGGTATTGGAATGAAGGGGGTAATCACTTGAAAAAATGTGTAACAAAGAATTCCTCGGAATTCCTCGAAATACTCAAAGAATTCCTCGGAATTCCTCGAAATACTAAAAGAATTCCTCGCCGATGTCCCAAGAATTCCTCGAGTAATCACCCCTCGATTGGAATAGTTTACAATCAAATAATTTCACCAAATAAAAATAAGTGCAAATTAACCAATTTTATTATTTCGAATTGTCATCTGACATTGCACGATGGTGTACAGATTAGGCTAGCAAATAGAGTATCGCACAGAATCGCGCACAAATGTTTGACCTGTTTATAAAAAAAAAAACAAACACGATTCAGTAACCATTTAATGGGTAATATTCCATCTGAAAGGATAACTCTATGAAAGTCATTCTCAAGAATTTTCGTGTCGATTATTTTTGTCTCACTTCAACTAAAACAACGCCACCATTTTAGTACTGGTTTAGTAAAAAGTGTAACATGAACTTTGGAAGCTCAGACAGTCGCTCATTTTGCTGACTCGTTTCCTTTTTATGGGCAGTAAATAGCACAAACTCTAGGACAGTATTAGTGCATACCGAAGGAAGTAGGGAGAAGCCCTATGCGACAGCTTCTTGTCATAATTTTTAAGTGTTTTAAAGTGTATATAAAAGAGCCTGTTCAGTAGACCGACGCTAATCTTAGTTCTAGCCGGATTCCATTCCAGGCGCTCCGTCGTAATTACTATCTAAATCCAATCTCCAACTACCAACTGCTTGCTCACGTCTTAGTAGATATGTTGCTATATTACATATAGATAGATATACTATATTATACTTCGTAAACATTATCTATATGCAATACATTTAAATAGTAAAAAGAAACCTATATCTAGTAATATATTCGTAGACGGTTTTTCGACCCCAGCAATGAACTACATGAATCAGGGTCACATTTGCGCATACACAAACACAAACGAAATTTATTCACCATTCGCTTTATAGTAGTTCTACTATTTATACTACGAGAAACGTAAATTGAAAATGAATGTGAATTCATTCATAAACCACAAATACTACAACTGTGTTTACAATAATATGACAACAAAACATTCAACAGGTAAATCGAACGCTTGCGCTTTGGATATAAAATGTCTTTATTTCATACACCTTTACTTTCAGTGTTTGTTTTCATTCAAGCTGCCAGCTGCTTTATAGAGATTGGGAAAGTTATTTATCCAGACATTATTCGTTTGTATTTTAGCGCATGTCTGCAAATATTTACTATGATCATATGATGATAAGCATTTCCTCGAACAGATGTTAACATACAAAACGAAATAGTTAAAAAAAAAAATGTGATTCAACACACCTAAATACCGGTATAGGAAACGATTGTGCTGGACAAAGTAAGGCCAGATTATTTAACTGCCGTCGCTCGATTTTCGAAAACTTGTTGTCATTCGGAAGTGTAGGTGGTTTCGCACCAACCGGCTCTATAGATATTATTAATAAAAACGTGAAAATAGTGATTTTAATTCAAAAATCTTACGATATATTATATATGGACATTCAATACTTCGAGCAATTAATATATTTATAGTTGGGCTATAAGTATTAAGAAGAGTTGTAGTCCAGTACTGGTTCGTTTTCCAGAAATATTGGTTTGTGTCTCTAAATGTTTTGTTCTAGCAAACTGAAAAAGTTTTCTCAGCGATACGAAATGCAATAGAATAGATAGATTGTCGAAGAAGAAATTTTCAAATTTATCGGCCCACTTCCGAGATGTTTAAAATCGCGAATTTTTTACTCATATAGCGACATCTCTTTTTCAGGAGATTTAAAAAAAAAGGGGAGCAAAAAATTTCGAAAGTAAATAAATATGACAATTATGTACTTCAAAATATTATTTCTATTTTATTGTATTTCTTAATGCTAAGGATACTTTTTCAGTTCTTGTTCTGGTTTTCTAGAACTAAGTTCTTCTGAGACACAAACCAATATTTCCGAGACACAAACCAGTGCTGGGCAACAGCTCCTAATAAATAACATGTTTTTTTTTCAATTCACCTGAATGCTGGCACAGGATACGCTTGGGCTGGGCAAAATAAAACTATGACATGATTTTGCTGACGTTCAATCCATGATTTTTTCATATCATTAGATAACAATGTTGGACCCTTCGCGCCAACCGGTTCTGTTTGTTTTAACAAGATTTTTATAAACATTTTTTTAATAGATTATAAAGTCAAAACATAAAAACTGTTGGGAATAGGCTACCGTACAGATTAGATAAAATCGAATTTAATTTAAGAGTTAGTTAGTTTACACTTATCAACAGTTTTAGCACAAATTTCCATTTTTTCAATTTAAAATTGTTATTCAAATACCTAGTTACAGGTGCTGGAAACCCTTGGGCAGGACAAAATATCGCCAAAGAGTGGTTAGATTTTCGTTCGATTCCCGACCATTTTACGTCACTAGATAAAGTTGGTGATTTGGCACCAACGGGTTCTGTGTGAAAAGTTTTCATTTATTTGTTAATTATATTTA
>JANTEX010248254.1:0-12550 GCA_024741295.1 Macrocera vittata | reverse complement strand
CTATAATTATATGTTTTCGTTAATACTTTTACCAAAAAAGCAAACACGATAATTGGCCGTTTAATACCTATACCGTATACACTTTTTCTGCATAATTGCATGCACACATGCAGTTTTTTTTTTTGATTTAGTTTATGAGTGGCATCCCGTCTTATTATTTTATACAAGGTGCTCGTCAGAAGGAATTGCCTAAACAATTTATAAATTGTTTGAAAATGGGACAAAAACTGAGGTATATTATAGGTATACAATAGCTTATGATTTGCATATACTACTATATATTTCACGTTGCCACATTGGCTGTTTTTTAACGTTCATCCCAATAAAATGTGAATTTGGCAACTTCAAAATATTTTGATTTAATCTAATTTCAGATGTAAAAAGTAAATTTTATGTTTCTGTTTTATGTTGGGCTTGTCGGATGTAGCAGATGCTCTCCTCAATCTTGTGTGTGTGTGAGCACATAAACTAATTTGCTTTATGCGTGAGTACATTTTAAAATCTGAAACACTTGTCTAGTAAAAAAAAACTGCATGTTTAATAAATTTTATGCATATACCACCACATCGATGAAACTAGGTTGTAAAATATATTTTAAGAATTATCTGTCCGCATATATGAAAAGTAAGCTGCTAAACAATTTCTGAATCTACATACATAAATATCCGCATTTAAAAATAAATTATAACTTGTCCGATGCTTAAATTAAAATGATGAATACGGTATGAACCTACATATATACGCATTGAGGAAGCAGAGTTTAATGATCTGGTTATGTTTTAAAATAAATTTTTGTTGTCTTAGGTAAGTCAGCTATAAAAAGTAAAATCTACAGCAAAAATGCATTAACAAATGCGATTAATGTCCCGTATGGGTGTGGATCATTAAAAATATATATAAAATTTCTGCCGGACGTACTTTAATATAATTTTTATATCTTTATTAATTCTTTTTATTAAAACTTAAAGAATTTCCTTTAAACAAATGTTATTGTCATTAGTCATTAGTTATTGTTTTGATTTTTTCAAAATATTAAAACTTATTTAAAAAAAAAAGTTTCATTATGTTTGCTACTACTATTTATATGTTATGTAAACTAAAAATTGGCGCTAATTTAGTGTAACCAACTATAAATGATTTAAAAAAATGTAAAAGTGTAATAAACTTAACAGTTAAATTATGGGTTTTCCGAGGCGTTTCCGCATATAATAAAACCGCTGATTTATTTAGGCAAAAAAATTGTTGTACAACATATAAATAAATATAAAAAACCAATAATAATTGCACAAGTACATCGAGACGTAGATGTATATTGACTTTGACCGCTAAATATTTTTCATTAGGTTCATTACCTTCTTCTTTATTTTAAAAGCTTTTTTTATGCATAAAAAATAATTTATATTGTTCTTTATTTGATGTTGTTTTTTTTCGGTCTTTTATTTGGGTTGCACAAAAAGAAGCGAATTAAGCGCATCATGTGGGACGAGTATTATGTTTCGTTAAAATATATTTGTATAAAAATATATATATATATAACATATATACGAGTATATAAAGCCGTTATAATAATAAAAATATTCATGTTTATATAAAGTCAAGAATCGAAGTATACAAGAAATTAATGAACTCATATTAAAATGCATTAAATGCGAAAATAAATTATTATTTAATACACTGTATACACATTAATATATTGTAAGCACACGAACAAAAAAAAAGATTCGTTTCACGTTGATGTCATGAAAATAAAGTAAAAAACATGTCAAAATGCAAAAAATTGCCAAAATTAACTTGACGTCACACATCTTTTTCGCATACGGTTCAAGCACGGTTGTTATACGATTTCGACGTCCCTTTATTCATTTTTTGTTTCTGATCATTTATCTTATATGCGGCTTATTATCAATATGACTAATGGATTTGGTTCGTGAAATGCATTTTTTTTGGGTTGAACGAAAAAAAAAAACCCACACCCAAGATCTCTACTTGGCTCTTGTGTATATATGTTATATTGTACATGTAATATGCTTTTGATATAATTAATAGTTTGTTGTTAACAAAAATAGTCTTCAATTTGTAAAAGTCATTCCCATAAAATGTTTGCAGTTTTTTTTTTCTTATGAAACAATATTTTAAAGAAATTAAATAATGACAAGTTAATATCATTCAATTTTGACTTAACGTTTTACGAAAGATCATAATGAAATTTAAGCTGAACGAAAGTTACATTGAAATTTCAATTAGTTAGTTAGTTGCGATACAAAGTGTCCGAAGTGAAGTGTACATAATAAATACGTTTTTCACAAAAAAAAAATTGTAATCAAGCATCCAAGAAGCGCAGAAGGCATTATGTGTATAGAAAATTAGAAATCACTCATATTACGATGTGAATATTATTGTTATTACTTCATGGCTTTAGATTTTTTGAATCTTTTAAAACGCAGAGTTAATGAGATTCGGTTGCATTTATTGCATTAAACTGGCCACAATTTCTACCTCACACATTTTTTTTTTCACTTTACATTTCGACGATAACCCACAAAGATTTGCAAAAAACCAACCGCCAACAAAAACCAATATAGTATTGTACTTCTGTTGCCAGAAAATTAGACGTCTAAAAAATATTTCTTAATTTTTATTTAAAAAAAAAATGCTTACAGTAGATTAATTAAAAACCTCAAAAATCTGGCAAATGTCAAGCCAGTAATTTAATAAGAATTGTGAATGATTTTTTTTTTGTATAAAAAGAGATATTTTTTAAATATATACTCTGTTTGTATATTTTTTCCCACGAAACACAATAAGGTTAGTCATTAGACGTGGTCGTCACGACTACCTAGAGACCCTTTTTTTAATCATTATGGTGAATTATAAAACGACGTCGCCAACTGAATACGCGAAGACTACGGTTCGTAGTTTAAAATTGGTCGGAGTTACATACAGACTCCACCACTTAGTCTTTACGTGGTCAGTTGCCGACGTCGTTCATTTTGGTTCCTAAAAAGGTCTATAGGTGCCGACCACATCTAATGACTAATCTCTCTGTGTTACTTGGGTTTGTAAAGATGTCTACAACGTTCAGAAAAATAAATGTTTTGTTGTGAAACCGTTGATCACGTAAATTTAGACTAATGCTCGTTGCTTGTTTCCAAACGAACGTGTTTTGAACCTACGTCCACATGTAGCTTAGGGTTGAAATAACTCGATTTCGATACTCAAAACACTATAGATAGGCTTCAGCCGGTCGATAAAAATGTTGAAATCTTGTTCAGTGCAATCCAAAAGGCGATCAAAAAGGATCTTCATATGTCGCTTTAAGACTTTTTTTTCTACTCTTACAAAACGTGCCTACAACCGTTTAGACTTTTCGGAATAAATTTCGATAAGTTGTCAGAGGGTTGGCGCGTTGGTGTTGCTTGTAGATCTTCCATGTAAATGCGTAGACGTTCTTCGAGAACCGATTGATTTACTTGATTGGGAGACGAACAGTTCACCGGGGACTTTCAGTGCTTGCCTATATAACATATCAGCCGTTCTACCATGCCGTTAGCTTCGGGATGGTAGGACGTTGCTCGAATTCAATGACAACCGAGAAGTTTGCGCAACAGATTAGAATCAAACTGAATTCGCTGATCCGTGGTAACGGTCAGCGGTACTCCTAAACGTGCAACGAAATTGGAAACGAAGTTTGAGCAACGGTCTCGGCAGACATATTAGGAATGGGGTCCTATCGTCACTAGTAAATATATATGAAATGCCAGCTGACATCGGTAGTGGCCCTACTAAGTCCATATGTATATGATCGAAATGGCCGATTGGGACCTCGAATTTTCCAGGTCCTAAATTAGTGTGTCGATGTATCATTGACTTTTGGCAAGCGATACATGATTTGGCCCACGCAGTAATATCGCCATTCATATTTGGCCAGAAGTAGCGATATGCAGTTAATGGTTTTGATGCTCTTATGCCAGGATGGGAGACTGAGTGCAATTTGTCAAAAAACGGATCGTCTCAATGCATCTGGTACCCATTGTCGAATTCTATTTGCACTTTTTTCGCAATAAATGTTTAACTCCGATATCGGAACGTTTATTAGCAAAAAAATAAGTCGAGCGTTTATCAGATTATCGTCGAACAGGGTGGTCCTAAGCTTGATGTCAGACTTTTGACATTTGATGAAAGAATCATAATCGAAATTAACGTTGTCAGAGGTAACTTCGGGCTCACTGCTTGAGAGAGGATCCGCAACCACGTTATTTTTCCACTAATATGGCGGATTTCGTCGGTAAACAACTGTGCGTTTAACTCGAGATGAGTCATTTGACGAGGGTTTCTTTCGGGTTTGGACTTTAACGCATGTGTTAGGGGCTTATGGTCAGTATAAACAATAAATTGTCTGCCCTCGACAAAGTGTAAGTCTAATGTGATTAATAGTAGCAAAAATTGCCAACAATTCGCGATTAGACGCAAGGTACTTCTGTTGGGGGGGCTGCAACTTTCTCGAGAAAAAGCTAGTGGTTGCCCAGTGTTGGCATTACACTGTTGAAGTACGGTGCCGATTGAAATGCTTGAGGCCATGAAACCTCCTTGAAATTGATCAGGCCACGAAAATTTTGTTTTCGGCCTATTTTCCTTGTTACAGAAACTAGCTACATAGGAATAAATAAGAGCTAATACTTTGGCCCAGTTAGGAATGAACCTATGGTAATAATTTGCCTTGCCATTAAAACATTGAGCTTGTCGCGCCGACGACGGAGACGGTACATTGGCAGTTCATCCCGTGTTTGGATGTGATGTACCACACAATATGCTTTGCCGGATAACTAAAGTCTGATGGTGCGTAAATTGACGAAAATTAACCCAAAATTTCACCAAATGGTCCATCGACCGAGCTATTTATGAGCGTTGGTTTGTCCACTTTGACGAAACGATCAATTGCAGAGACGGGAGTTGAAGTGTCGAATAATCGTTTAGATTTGACTATTTAAGATATACTAGAAGACCATATTTAGCCAAGAATAACTATAGAGTATTGATCACTTACAATACTCTCCAGAGACGATTATATACATCATAGTATAAACGTATATATTATACAGTGTTAATATAATTAATTATTTTAGAATAATGTTTGCGATATTAAATATTTTATCAGCGCCAAACCATCGTATTTTAAACGAATATTGGAGTCAGACAAGGGTCTATATATAACGGAAAACTGCCAATAAGCGCAACTTCTGTTATACACACGATATTCATTACGAGAATCACTAGTTTCAGATCCGGTAAGTGGGGTCTTTTTCAGAGATGGCTTTTCGAAAATTGTTCTTGAACCATTCGATAGTGAAATTAATATTTCGGTAAAAATATGAAACATAACATCGGTATTGCCACAATGCTGTATTCAATACCAGGATGGTTTATCTGGGTCTAGCAAGAGAGAATTTACGTTAACGTTTTTGAAGTCTCGACGATACAAAGTGGATGCCTGCATTTGTCCTATTACCTACCGAATAATATATCATGAGAGTACATGATAAGTTTGTCCAAAGCGAGCGTATTATGGAACGCACACGTCCTTTGATGGCCTGAAGCTAGTTTTTATTGAAGTCACCTATCACAAGAACATTATTGGAGAGTACTGTATATTGAGTAATAATTCTCTCGAGCTCACTAAGCCCATCGATATTTCTCTATAATTTTCCCGTTTCATAACATTGATTCTCGAAATTGTTTCATTTATACCATGATTTATACCGGATTTACACCACAGTTCCGACTTAAGTTAGTACAAAATCCAAGCAAAAAAAATCGCTGCATTTCCACAGCATTTTTTGATAAATTTCCATCTTATAAATGGGCGGTTCGGATTCCACCTTAAAAAAAAAATCTAAGTATCAATACTAGTTAAATTGAACTGTTGAGAAACATAAATTCGTCATTATCGTATGCGCATGGTCTAGTTACAGCACAAATGTATGGAAAATGAGTGACTTATACGATAACAATAGAAATGTTTTCATAAATGTATATTTTAACAAAAGATGCGCATAAGTCCATTGTTCCATCAAAATTCTACCAGAACTTGGGCTGGATTTTTTATCGATATATCGATATTTATCGTTAATTTTATAAATTATCGATCATTAAGGAATGTTTGTAAATATCGATATATGGGTAACGAGGGGCTAACTTCGTAAGGAATTCTTGGAACACCGACCAGGAATTCCCAAGGAAATTCCGAGGAATTCATAAGGAATTCCCAAGAAATTCCCATGGAATTCTTTTCGCTGAGGAATTCTTTGGGACACATTTTTTTTTTTCAATTCCTACAATCGATAATTATTGATAACGAATCGTTATCGATATTGTTCCAAAAGAAAAAAAAGTTTTTTTTTTGCTGAACAAAGGTATTTATGTTCGATTATCATTAAATATCGATAACTATCAATAACTAACGATATTTATCGGGTTTTTGAAATTAACGTTTAACGATATATTTTGGATATCGATAATTATCGATATTTTTTCGAACAGCCCTAGCCAGAACACACCAGATGACTTACCAAATTCCCCGAGACTTACCCTAGAAACTCTACATAGTTTTCTCAGAATTCCGTTAGTACTCCTGGAATTCCCTCTTAATTTTTCAGAATTTTCACTGTATTCATCCGTTATTTCTTCGGCATTCCCAAAGATTTTTGCTAAAAACTCCTCAAGATTTACCCAGATTTACTGCTAATTTCCACAGTATATCCTCGAAATTCCTCTTAAATTCTATTAAAACCTTCCAAAGTTACCTTAGAATTTTCTCGGAATTATCGAAAAATTTCTTAGATTTATTTTTCTTTCCTGGAATTTCCTCTCAATTTTTCTGAGTTTTCACTGAGTTCTTCCTTAATTTCCTCAACACTACCTAAATACTTCTGCTGAATTAACCTAGATGTTATCCTAATTTTGCCTTACATATTGTCGGAATTCCTCTAAAAATATTTCAAAACCTTTCAAAAATTCCTTGGAATGTTTTTAGAATTATCGCAAAACACCCAGAATTCTAGTGAAATTCTAGAAATGATCCTCACAATTTCCTCGGATTTCCCGAGAATTTTGCTCATTATTCATCACCATTTCAGACCTCTCACTTAGAATAATTTAGAAATTGCCAAAGGATTCTCTTGTCGTCCTAGAATTCCTTCGTAGATCTCCCGGAATTCCTCCAAATTTTCAGAGAATTCTTACGGAACTCCTCAGAATTCTCCAAAATTGACCAGAAAATTACTCTGAATCTGTAAATTTCACAAAATTCACTCTTAACTTCCCCGAATTGTCCCAGAATTTCTCTGAGTTCCTTCAAAACCTCCAGAATATCCCCAGAATGGCCTTAGAATATTGGATGAAGAGTAGAAAAAGGATTCCCCATTATTTCCTCGGAATTCCTCAGAATTGCCTCTGAATTCATTAAAAAAAATGCAATTCCCAAAACCGAGGTAATACGGTTTTCTTCAGAATTCCTCTGGAATTTCCCCAAAACTGTCTAGAATTACATCGGCATATTCCAGAAGTTGTTTCTGATTTCATTCTCTCGAGATGCCTTTAGAACTTCCACAAGTGGTCAAAGATTTTGTCGAAATGCGAATTCTAGGTTATTAATACAGTGGCTTGCATGCGCTTCTACGCACATTTTTTTTTGTTGGGAATGTCCTCTTTTCCTTCAAAGATTTGCAATATTGGCAGTTGCTCGGTTGTTATGAAAGTACAACCTTGAACTGTTACTCCATTTGGTATTCGTTATTTTTCCTACAGTGACCCGTTCAAATTATTAATTTAAGCTAGTTGAGTTTGAAACTGAAAACACGGCAAAAAGGACAGATTCGGCATGAGGCTACAAAAAACAGATTTAATTCCACTCAAATCATATGAAACTGAAGAGTAAACCTTACCTCACTAAATTCGTATGATTAATCGACTTAGATTTGCTGAAAACCACATGACAGAACAATGGGAAAATGTTATTTTTTTCTGATGAGAAGAAATTTAATCTCGATAGGTACAGCTGTTATTGGCACGATTTTTAAAGCCTTGTTGGTGGTGGAACCGTGATGATATTGGGAGCAATTTCGTATGATTTTAAACATCCGATTTGCTGGATAACGAACTAGTTAGAAGACGTTCTAATTACTCACATAGAGAACCTCTGGGAACTCTAATAATTTCGACTACTCCTTCAGATCCCCTTAGCAATAGCCAAGGCGCTTCAAGACTTTAATTCGACCAATTTCCTTCTTGAGGAAATTCTAAAAAAACAAACACATCACTCAGATTTCGATTAAGCTCAATTTAGTCTAAAAAACTCGAGTCAAAAATCGAATTTCAAATTTAGCAATTTTTCTGTGGAAGCAACTCAAGCTTATCGGTAGTTTAAATTTAAGTCCACTCAAATTTGCAAGGTTTTTGATAAACAGGTTCATTTAGAGTTTCTCATGTATATCGGTTTTTCGGTTACAATTTGTAAATGTTTTTCAACAAAAATTCACAAGACTTCTCAATTTTATAGTTTTGTTTCCAATTTTATTTGACGGAAACTGAACCAAGTTCTTAGAATTTTTACGGTAATTCAAATCGAGTTCGTGCATTCTTTAGTTCTGCTTAAATTATCATTTTAATAAACAAGTGCTATATTTCTGCAATAATTAGGAATCAAAAGCTTTATAGTGACATCTTCCAATAAACTTTAATGATTTCTACATTTCTTTTTTTTTATTTTTTCTTTGGAAAATAATAATTTTAAATTGCTTCTGCGTAGATCATAAAAATGTTCTTGTTCAAGGAATTATTAGTATCTTCTAGATTTAAGAAAAACAAAACTTTCAAGATTCGAAAAAAGAAAAGAAAAATGTCATATGAATTTAACTACCGAAAATATAAATTCAGCTTTAAAAAATTGCTAATTGTAAATTGAAATATAAAATAAAAATTCTAAGATTCCTATTTAAAACCAATCTACGTCCAACTTTATCATATCATCACGTCAAGTGACAACTAAAAATTAACTCGAACTTAATTTTTCACTTTAACAGTTAAGATAGCTGTCCACTTATTAAAAAAATATCGGGCGCCAATTCCACACGTTATAAATGATTTGCAAAAAAATACTAAATTGGTAAATAATCAATTTATAAAGACAACTTAAATGGGAATTCAATTAATTAAATTCCCATTTGAGATGATCCATATACGGTAAATTGTTATGCAAATTTTTTGTTTTTATGAAAAGAAACTTTAAAGCGTTATGTTGTATATTTTCCATATCGTTCAAACGAAAATTTATGTGTGTATAGTCTATATCTGAAGAGACTGCTACAAAAACGTTAATAATGTGTTAATTACGATAGTCTTTATAAATTCATTATTGTTAATATACAATAGATCGGTGTTAATTGTAACACCCACGTGTACGGTATTTTACAACACCATGAGACATACATACGTAAACAATATTAGGGTGTTTTGTCTAGATAAAGCAAATATATCTTTAAATTATATTATTTCGTTAACCCAATGTTTTAATATCAATTAAATCAATTATTAATATCTATAAATCTAAATATAGATTTTTTCATTGAAAATATCCATCCTAATGTTTATCATGAATATATGTATTAAAGTTAATGTCTAATAAATATGTTCTTCTTACGTAAATAGTACAACGTACGTTACGTTACATTACGATCTTGGCGGTCGGCACGATCAGCTCGATCATTTCCAATATACAAAACATGTAATGTGGGTACTCTTGATCTCATCATATATACCTATTATATGTTATATACATATATGTAATATATGTAATATGTATAACAATAAAACAAGAAAAATGATGAATTCTTTATTTGCAATGGAGCGATAAATAATAATTTAAACACGCAAGATACGATCTAGAAAATGTAATAAAGTATAAAAATAGTTTCATATGGCAGATGATTACTTGAACATTACATTCTAAAAGATTGGTATTAGGTATAACATTTATTTATTTATTTATTTTTATTTTTTGTTAGTATCTATAATATACCTATAAAATCATATAAAAGTATACATCAACGTATATGAAGGAAGATAGTGATCGAATCATTAGCGAGGTGGTAATTAATGGCGGTACAGGTAAGTTTGTCAGAGGGCAAAAATGTTAACACTACACTATATAAAATATTATAGTAAAAACTAATTATCGAATAACAGTACTAAAGTATTAAAAAACATATTTTTTTTTAATATCAAAAGAATCGGTAATAAAGAGGCTGAACTGAATATATATATATATATATATATATATATGTTTCTTCGGCATACTTATGGTATAATATATGTATACAAAAATACAATTTATAAATGCAAATTTAATATTCTTCTTTAGTTTTATTTTTAAATCTGTCCTTTGTTTATATGTATAATATCATCGCTTTATACTCGGTTAATTATTAAAAAACCAAAAATTAATTACAAATTAGGTCACAGAATAAATTATTGTAAATTATGAATTTAAATTCTTCCGAATATATGCTATACCTTACTCACAATTTCCAGGTGGATTTAAATTAAAATCAATTTTAGAATTCAGAACACGTCGGTTTGTATATAAAACAACAGAAAAAGAAAAATCTTAAACCATGTATACAAGAAATTAGATACAACCAAACAAAATATATATAAAATAAAAACTTTTTATCTGATTCATAATTAATTATCAAATTGTCTTTGTTGTAATCTATACCATAGCATTGTTTGTTCGGCAACATTTTGGAAACTTTTCTCACGCAAGTTTTTGTTTAATTAACTACATTATTTTTTTTGTAGGTAATAAACCTATACTTCGTGTAAATAAGAACAAAAGTACGCAAACTTGTGAATTTGAGGACTACTCGTATATAGTTCTAGATTATAAATCGTACATACAATTACAGACACTTAATTATTGTAATTATATAAATTAAAGAAATGCATTATGTACCACATCTAAAATGGTTTAAAAACGCGCGAAAAATACACGAACGCGTACACAACATACAAGTGAGCAATAAAAAAATCTGATTTTGGTTTTAAAAAAAAAAAAAAAAACGAAATAAATATTCTTAAGAGGATGTTTATTGTTATAAAATTTAATTTGAATGCTTTAAACCGGTTTATAATGTATGTTATATACGCTAAATAATAAAATTTTACAATTTAATGGATATATGGAAGATAAGCGTACACCAAACATATATTGGTGTCATTGGCCAAAAATGTATATGCAACATGGACACTTGAGTGTCCAACTAGGCATGTCGGTGTGAGTCGCTTTTTTAAACGCATTTTAAGCTTTTGTTTGTGTTTGAACTGGCCAAAAATGTTATATTTATTGTAAAGTTATACATACTGTAATCGAAAAACTTTTCGCTCGTTGAAAATTGAAAGAAAAGTTATCGGTTAATTTTGTTTTTTATAGATATGTATATGATCAATCAGAAAATCTTTATTAAACTAGATTTTGTCGAGAAGGAATTTCTGAATTAAAAAATCTGTATAGTGTCGTAAACAAAGTTCAGAAGGGAAATATAATGTCAGTGGAATCTGTCAAAACATATGGGATTCCATTCAATAAAAAAAAAAAGTTTTTCATAACCCAAAAATAAAACTAAAAGAGTTTGTGTGGATTGAACAAGATATGCTTTGATCCGATTATATTGCATCCGGATCAAATTTCTTGATATGAATTTGGTAAAACTTTGCGTTAATCCGGAGCCAGATAATTAAATCGTATCAAATGAAACTGGCAAAATGAAATCTAAATATCAATTTTATTTGAAATTGTAGTCTTAAAAAAACACCGCTAAATTAGGTGTAAATATAAACCGTAACATATGAATCCAAAATTTATTTATTTTTGCAATCGTGTTCAAAAAATTACCATATAGAAATCGTTGTAAATTGAAGCCATTTAGAACTTAAATCTAAGTTGTATTGGTAATTATGTGGTTGCAAAAACAACCGTAAAAAGACGTGTCAATTAATACCACATCAATTTGAATTTCAAATTAAGTTTCATTTGCAACTAAAATTATACAAACATACGACAAAAGAGGCTTTTAATTGACACTCTCACAAATAAAACCTTAATAAATTTAGTAAGTTTGATTGAAGTTAAACTCAAATAGAGAACTGCTGATTTTCTTGGCGACTTGTTTTCTATTGAATTCTACTTCATTTTTGCTAATTTAAAATAAATGCACTGTTTTTTGCCCAAAAATATATCTTGCGATTACGATTTTTTTCGAAACGCCTCAGGTCCGACTGTTGACTTGTTTGACTGTTTTGAGATTTTTTTTCAGAATATTGCGATACAAAAAAATACATTCATCTCGCAATTGCAACTTTTATTTGTTTGTTCCATTCATGCAAGACGTTTTTCAAACTGGCACTATTTCGAAATAGTTGTCACGATTTAGACATGCATTTAAATAAAAAATACAGAACCAAAGTAAAATTCGTTAGTAAATTTTAAAACGTGTAT
>JANTEX010248143.1:0-12555 GCA_024741295.1 Macrocera vittata | reverse complement strand
ACTCTCTAGTAAGGTATTATATCAGGAACAAGTAAGTATTATACTAATTAGAATGGATAAGCCGGTTCGACTTAAGGATCTTTTCCCAAATACGATATCTCCTTGAGTAAAACGTAAATGCCTTATTTTATGGATGTGTGTACATAATATATATATATGTACGGTTTTAGTTCATTGCTCTACACACAATAATACTAAACCGAAGATTTACAACAATACATATAGATATGCTCATACACTTTACATTACGCATATATACGTACACACACACACACATTATATATATATATATATAGAAATAATTCTGGTTATAAAGATTTATAAGCCGGTACGGCTGGATATAGAGCAATATTACGTATAGTAAAGTAATATAACACAAGTATTTATACATCTTTCGAAGGGATTAAGAAGAATGGTTCGAAGCGATTTGATTGGATATCGATAATATCCGGTCGAAAGTGTATAATTTCATATCTTTTTAAAATGCTAATAGTACTTAATGTATAGTTTGCTATATATGATGGTGTAAAAGAAAGAGTGGATACAGCCTGCGTCAATTTCTTTCAAAGGATACAGCGAGTCCACCAATGACCGCGCATGTAACTGACTCTAATTATGGGCCAACTGTAGATCAATCAGAACAATGTGGATCAATGTCAAAATGTCAAAAATGTATCAAAAGTATAGTAGAAAAAATTTGGAATCACCCGATTTATATGGTTGAGGGTTAAAATCTCGGATTTATTATGATGAGGTTTAGTTCAAATAATGAGGTAAAGTATTAGGCATCATCATAAGCAACCCAAGATACACTTTTGCATGCAGATATATATATTTTGTGTAACATATATATAGCATATATACGAAGAAAGATGAAGAAGGGAATTAAATTAATGCCATTTTTTATGAATGCCAAGAGTTTTTGGATTATTTGATATCATTAGGTAGATATAGAACGCACACACACACACTCACATTGAAACACACTTTTTTCTATATGTATTTGTTACGGAAATCTACTGTAATTTTGTAATAGAGATACGCTGATGTAGGTATTCGGTAAATAGGATGGATATGTAGTTTTTGCACTTTTAAATGGATTTTCTTCTCATTTTCAGTCTAAGTTGAAGTCGAACTTCAGCATGAAAACTTGATATTAGCAGTAGCAAGGTAGTGTATATTTAATGGGGTGCTGGGGCAGAGGACGAAAGAAACAAGGAAGGACATGGATGAGTAGGGCGAAAAAGACGAAAGAGACAAAAAGGACGAAGATGACAAAAATGACGAACAAGACGAATAGGACTATAAGGACGAAAAGGATAGTGGGACAACATTTTAAAGATAAATGTGGACATGATAAGTCATTAAAGTTCGAAAAGAATGGCTTCACGAAATCTCCTTTTGAATTACGAAAAGGATAAGTCCTAAAAGGATCAAAAGAAATAAAAGGACAGGTGAGATGAAAAAAGACGAAACTGGCAACTTAAGTTCTCGAGTCGTATTCGATTGAATATTAGCAGTAGCAAGGTAGCTTATATTCAATGTGGGTACTGGGGCAGAGGACGAAAATATAAGGAAGAATATGGACATAGAATAGGACGAAAAAGACGATACAGACGAAAAGGACGAAAAAGAAAAAAAGGACGAAGATGACAAAAGGAACGAAGAAGGCGAATAGGACTATAAGTATGAAAAGAATAGGATGACAAGTTTTAGTGAACAGGATAGCTCATTAAAGTTAGAAAAGAATGACCTCAACGGTCTCCTTTTGAATTACGAAAAAGATAAGTCCTAAAAGAATCAAAAGAAATAAAGGGACGAATGAGATGAAAAAAGACGAAACAGACATCTTAAGTTCATGATTCGTAATAAAAGCACCGTCTTTAAATGTCAGTTAAAATCTTTTTCAAACTTTCAATTAAAATCCCTGTTTGTTTACATATTTATCACATGACAACGAAATTTCACACCATAGGGCATTTCATCTAATTTGAATATGAACTGGCCAGATAAAGGCCTTTTAACGAGTACTCACTCGAATTTGTTATCCTTTTCATTCTTTTCATTCTTTGTATCCCTATGTATGTTACCTCACCAGCTACCCAATACAATATTTTTTGTCGCAGATATCGTGGATTTTCCTGCCTTTTTTATCCTTTTCACCTCTCATGTTCACCTTGATCCTCCGAAAACGATCACAACTATTGATATGATTATATGAGTATACACAACCAGTTTAGAATATATTCCTGTTGCAATATTTCTAGCTTATGAAACATTGATCCTCTAAGATGGATTTAATTTATCTTTACGTTTTCATCTTTGCCGCCTTTTCACCTTGGTCATCCACAAATGAATTCATCTATTGATATAAATTAGTTAGATCAATCTCTTTCTACTCGCTTTTTTTTTGTCCTTTTCGATTATTTCTACTCTTCTGTCTTTAGTCCTTTTTAATCCCGCCTTATGTCCTTTTTAATCCCGCATTACGATGATGATGGTAGTAGCAATTTTTTTCTTTCCAAGAATTTGCATGCAAAGTATGTAAGTTATACGTAATCAATTTCAACCTAAACGTCCTTGATTTTATTTTATTCTAAAAGGCTTTATTATTATATTGATGTGATTTAGCCAGTAAATACCTTTCAAGCGAGTTATTATTTCATACGTTTTTAATTTTTTCACCCTTTCATCCTGTCCACCTTTGTCCCTCTAAAAAGTCAATGCCTTACCAATAAGCTCTCACTTGATTTTTTTCGTCCTTTCAATTTTAGTCATTTTCGTCCTTCTCATCATATTCGTTCTTTTTGTCATTTTCGTTCATTTCGTCTCTTTCATCTATTTCGTCCCTTTCGTCCTTTTCGTCTTTTTCGTCTTTTTTGCCTTTTTCGTCCTTTTCGTCCGTTTCGTCCGTCTCTTCCTATTCATCCTTTTCGTCCTTCTGGTCCTTATTTATTTAGAACTTTGCCCAGCTCTCCCACAGAATATCTACTGATGTTCAATTTATTTTACGTTTTACTAAATACTGTAATCCTGGACAAACTTATGCCTTTCATAACAGACCAATCGTAAACTCATTGGGTTGATACCACACCCAGCTTAAGCCAGTTGATTCAATCAATCCCAGAACAGACTTATTAAATCCAAACCGAGCGTAGATGTATTGCGTCCAAACGAAAATCATTGCTTCTGAGTCGTAGAAACAGTAGGAGCAGACACTGGGTCCAAATAGAAGAGTACAGGTCCAGTGTGGATCCATTAGTTCCAGACCAGATCCGGCGTACAACCAATGTGTGGCCAGACTCTGCATAAATACAATGAGCCCTGTTCCAGATTAAACACACTGTGTTTTGACCCGTGGATCGAGGCATTAACTTGCAGAAGTCCAGACTTTTCATGGTGCTGGGTCAGACCCAGATTTTTTTTTGTCCAAGACAGCCTGTGTACGTTTTGCTGAACTAAATTCACAATTAAAAAATCTAACAAAATATAGTTCGAAAGATACTGTAATTTAATGATGCCGAAACCCGGGCTTGACCTAAATCGCGAATTTCCGTGATTTAAAATCGCCCTAATCTCAGAAACTGAGATCCGGTGTAATTCTAGAATCCCGTGATCAATAAATAGAATGCTGCGATTAAAATTATCAGATAATCCGCATAATCTCTCATATAATCGCGTAGTTCTTAATTCGATTTATTGGAATAGAAATATTTCGTGAGAATTGAGATGCTAATGGTTTTCCACTGGCTAAATTCAATAATCTTCGGATCTCGTTCCGAAAAAAATACAAAAATTATCCCGAGATCCCGGTTAGAAATTCACAGGATCGAGGAACCTTTTTCGAAGTTTATGTGTACGCACTCCAGAACTATACCTGCAAAAGATCGAGCCTGACATTCAATTTTGCAGAAACGACACATAAATCAAACTCGGCTGACTCTTCAGCTGACACGGTCAATATTCTGGTAATTCTTTCCTTGTAGAAACAGTTTCTAGTATTTGCTATAATTGTTTCAGAAGTCTATCTGGATTCCTCCGGAATTCCTCTATAATTCCACCAAAATTCAACTGGAATTTCGTCAGAATTTCTCTTCTCTATTAACAATGTTTCAAGTGTGTATGTATTAGTCAAGCGCAGGAGAAAAAGAAAATACAGAGCGTCTTAGCGAATTTACCATAAATTGCACATACAGATTTTCTCCGAAATTTTCCGGAGTTTCCCGACAGTTATCACGAAAATACCACAGAGTTTGCCCGAGGTTCTTCTAGAGTTCATCTGGAATTTATTCTTAATTTTCAGAATTCCCCAAGATTTTTTTACAGAATTCTTCTACAATTTCCCGGTAATCTCAACGCATTCTTATAAATTTACTATTCCTCCTGATTTCCCTCAGGATTCAACCTATGATTCCCTCAGTCGAAATACCTTCATAACTCCCTCAGAAATCCTTCAAAGTTCACTCTCTAAATTTCTCCGGAACTAGCTTAGAATCTTCTCTGCTACCTAGAGTTCTTTTGGAATTTTCCCTCGGCGGTTTCCTAAACTCCTACCAGAATTCCCTTTTAATTCAACCAGAATTCCATCGGAGTTCTCCCAGTACTCTTGGAATTCAGCCAGTATGCCTTTGAAATGTTCGCAAAATATCACAGAGTTTTTCGGGGTTCCCCTTGAGTTCGCCTGGAATTTATTCATAATTTTGAGAACTTTCCAAAAAAAAAATCTAGAATTCTCCATATATTGCCCAGTAACTTTTCCGGACTTCAAATGATTTTTCATAAAGAACCAACGGGATTACTCCTGACAACCCAAATTATCCTCCTAGTTTAAACAGAATTCTGGATTTTCCCCATAATTCTAGAATTTGATCAAATATATCAGACATAGATGTTCTTCGAAATTCTCCTGGTATTCGTCCGTATTTCTAACAGAAATGTCACGAAAATACCACAGAGCTTTTCCGAGGTTCTCCTAGAGTTCGCGTGGAATTTTTTCCTAATTTTCAGAACTCCCGAAGAATTTTTTCTAGAATTCTCCATTTGTTGTCCGTTAACTCTCTCGGAATACCTAAAGGTTTTTCTTAAAATTCCAACGGAATTCCCCTTAAAAAACCCAAGAAATCATCCAAATTTAACCAGAATTCCTCTGAATTTTCCGTAAATTTCCTTTAGAAATTCTCCAGTAGTAATACCTTCATTCGCCCAGAACTCACACAAGATTTCCTCGAAATTCGCTCAAATATCTCAGAAATAGAAGTTCTACGAAATTCTCCTAGTACTCGACAGGAGTCATCCAGAAAATTCCACAGAGATTTAGCAGGATTTTTCTTGAGTTTTCCTGGATTTTATTCTTAATTTTATCTCCCAAGGATCTCCCTTAATTTCGCAGCAACTTTACAGAATTCCTATAAAATTTGCCACGAATCCCTCCAGATCTCCACAGACCTCCTTTAGAATTTGACCCAGAATTCCCTCGGTCGAAATTCCTTCAGAATTCCCACAGAAATCCTTTAAAATTCTCTATGAACTGTCACGAAATTACCTCAAAATTCCTCCGGAACTCGTTATATCGTTATATCCATACTTCGCTTGGATTTCAACCAGTATTCTTGGGAGTGTTTTTCGAAACTCTCCTAATGTTCTCTGAAATACCACGGACTTTTTTTTTGGGTTCTCGTAAAGTTTGCCATGGAAATTATTTCTTATTTTCAGAACTCTTCAAGGATTTTTCTAGAATTCTCCATTTATTGATTCGCCCAGAATTTCAATGGATTTTTCCTACAATACAGAATTCCCAAGGATTTTCCCCAGAATTTTTTTTAAGTTTCTCCGGTCGGAATTCCTTCACAGTTTCCTCTGAACTGCCTTTAAATTCGCTCCACACGACAGTTTCCCGGTATTCCCCCGAAAATCTCAGAAATAAATGTTCTCCGAAGTTCTCCTAGTATTCTTCCAGAGTTGCCACGAAATTACCATAAAACTTTTACGGGGTTTGCTTAGGGTTCGCCTGGAATTTATTCCTAATTTTCAGAACTTCTCAAGGATTTTTTTTTTAGAATTCATTCTACAAAAATCCTATATATTGTTACAGATTTCCACCAAACTCCTCAGGATTTAGCCCAGAATTCCTTCGGCGATATTCCTTAAAATTTTTCTCGGAATCCGTCAAAATTCTCTAGAAAAAATACATCGAAATTCCTCCAGAACTCGCTCTGAATCCCCTCAGGATATCTAAAATTCTTTTGGTATTCTTTAAAGTACACTCGGAAGATTCCTAAACTCCTACCAGCATTCCTTCTTAAATCACCTAAAATTCCTTCAGAGTGCCCCATAATTCCCTTAGAATTCACCAAGTGTGCCCTTGTAATTACCCAGTTATACATAGGAATTTATCCATGATCTCTGAAATTCTCCTATATACCACAGAGTTTTTCGGGATTCTCCTAGAGTTTTCATGAAATTTATTGACTCATTTTTCAGAACTCCTCAGGAATTTTCAAGAAATCTCCATTAATTTCCCGGTAACTCTCCCGGAATTCCTATAGGTTTTTTTTTGAAATTCCCTCGAAAATACAAGGAATCCTCCAGGTTTAGCCAGAATTCCTTAGGATTTTCCCAAAAATTCTCTTAGAGTTTCTCTTGTCGGAATTCATGCTGAATTCCTCCAGAATTCCCTGAAATACGCTCGAAACTCACACGAAATTCCCTCAGAATTCGCCCAAAAATCGCTCAGACATCTGTCTGGATTCCCTCGATATTCTCTCAGTAATCACTAGAAATTCTCTTAAAGTTTTCACGGAAGTTTTGTAAATACTTTTCAAAAAAATTCTTTCATACCCCTTCGGCATTCGTTCTAAACTTCATCGAAATTCTTTTAGGTTTATCCGGAATTTTCTCTGAATTCCCTCGAAATTCACCTAGAATTCCATCAAAATTCGCCAAACTCTTCCGAATCTTCTGAAATTTCTCCGGCATTTTCAAGAAATCTCCATTAATTTCCCGGTAACTTTACTGAAATTTCTATACATCATTCCGAAAATTCCAACGGAATTTCCTCTGAAAACCAAAGAAATCCTTCAGATGTAACTAGAATTCCTCAAATTACTTCAGTCGGAATTCCTCCAGAATGTCCCCAGAATTCTTTTAAAACTTACACATAATTCGCTGGGAATTTTCCTGACATTCGCTCAGAAATCTGTCTGATTTTCCTCGAAATTCTCTCAGAATTCTCTTGAAACTCTCTTAAAGTCTCCTCGGAAATTCTCTTAGGTTTATCCGAAATTTTCCCGGCATTCCCTTGAAATTCCCCTAGAATTCCATACAAAATCGTCAAAATCGACCCGAATCGGCTGAATTTTTCCTCGGAATATTCTAGACTTGTTCCAGAATTCTCTAGAATTTCTCAAGAATACTCCTGATTTCACACAGAATCTCCTCTAAATTAACCGGGATTTCTACAGATCTTCCCGAAATTAACCAAATTCCGAATTCTAATAAAATTTCCTCGAATTCTTCAAGATTAAAGAGTGGACAAATTCCTAAGCTATTCCAAAGTAAGTATAAATGTATTTACCGGTTTAATTCCTGTTATATTTTCTACTGTAATTCACTAATAAGGATTTTCGGAATTTGGAAGTGTTGTCATTGATGTACTTTTTCATGCAAAATATTCCGAGGCGAGTCTTAATTTTCTCCGTACGGTTCAGTATGCAAATGTATGAAGCGTGGCATTACCCAGTTTTACATAAGAACTCATCGAGTATTCCCTTGGAATGTTCTCCGAAATTCTCCTAATACTCTGGAAACACCACAGATATTTTTCGGGATTCCGTTAGAGTTTTCTGAAATTTATTGACCAATTTTCAGAACTCCTCAAGATTTCTTTCAAGAAATCTCCATTAATTTTCCGGTAACCCTCCCGCAATTCCTATAGATTTTTCCTAAAATTCCCCTAAAACCCAAGAAATCATTCAGGTTTAGCCACAATTCCTCAGGATTTTCCCCAGAATTCCCTTAGAGTTTCTATAGTCTGAATTTTTCCAGAATTCCCTCAAAACTCCAAATTCAAAGTCGTCACTCGAAATTCTCTCATTAATCACTAGGAATTCTCTTAAAGTTTTCTCGAAAGTCTCCTAAAAATCTTTTCGTAAAAGATTTGGCGGAATTCGTCCAAAACTTCATCGAAATTCCCTTAGGTTTATCCGGAATTTTCACTGAACGCCATCAAAATTCGTCAAAACTCTCCCGAACCTTCTGAACTTTCCGCCGGCATTTTCAATAAATTAATTGCCCGGACTGCGACTATATTCCTTTACATTTTTCCTAAAATCCCTACGAAATTTCCTCTTAAAACCAAAGAAATCCTCCAGATTTAACTAGAACTCATCAGGATTATTCGCAGAATTCCTTTTGAGCTTTAACAGTGGGAAATTCGTTTGAAACTTAGAAGTAATTACCTCGGAATTTTCCTGACATTTGCTCAGAAATCTGCCTGATTTCCTCTCTTAGGTTTATCCGGCTTTTTCTCAGAATTCTCTCGAAATTCGCCTAGAATTCCATTAAATCGTCAAAACTCTCCCGAATCGTCTGAAATTCCCTTTCGGAATATTTGAGACTTGCCTCAGAATTATTCCAGAATTCTTTAGAATTTCTCAAGAATACGCCTGATTTTACACAGAATCCCCTCTGAATTATCCGGAAATTAACCAAATTCATTCGGAATTCTACTAACATTCCGTGACTGAATTGATAAAAAGAGTGGACAAAGTTTAAGTTTCAGATCTAGAGTCCCAGCATTCGGCTTGCAGATATCTGGGTGAGTCAGATTGATTTGTTACATTTTGTTACCATCCTTGAGACCTTATCAAGAGTGTTAGTCTATGTAAAAAAAATGCTTTAGCCAAACTATTTTGGGTGACCCAAAAAATTATCCTATCCACCATAAATGACAAATTATTGAGTATTATACGAGTAGACAGATAGTCAGAAAATCCTTATAGCTGCTACTATACCTATAATATGCTCAATGTTATAAAAATGATTATTGCCAAAAGTGATTTTTAAAATTAATAAGAAGATCAGAGCGTAAGAGATTATGTTTGTTAAATTTTCAAAAACTTCATTTCACTGTAATGGTTTTGGCAATATAATGCTTGCGTGCGTATATACCTAAAGAATTCTCTTAAAATTTTGATATTTATATACATATACATTGACGATGTACCTAGTTTATATAAAGATTAGACACAGTACCCAATAAGGATGAAAATGCTCTTGTGATATATATAGATAAAACGATAACAATATAAGAAGAAAAATTTAAAGGGAATCTGTATCTAAATACGAGGGATATACTATACTTTGCTTATGTACGCATCCTTATAATACATTTTAATAATAGAAACGCTTAGAACATACTTAACAAAGATACCAATAATTTGCATAAACTAAGATTAATTATTTTGGAATCGGAATATGTATATGTATACCCACGGTCAATGATGTAGGTTGGACATTGAAGATCTATATATATATATATATATATATATGGGACGAACGTATTTATAATGGCCAGTGATAAAGTTATATCCTGCGACAAACTATCGACTCGTGTTCATATATACGTAAACTCGAAAGTAAACATTTTCTCAATGGTCATCAGGTAACTTAAGTGGACTTAATTCACAACCCATCGGTTTTTCTTGGGTTTGATATTTATACGTATACACAATGGTGTATTAGCATGTTGGGGACTGGACTGTACATATATATAGCTAAACTGTATATAATTATGTATGTAAAGGATTTTCGTTTTGGGTTAGTTTTGGTAGGTCTAAAAGCTTAAACTTTGTGCAAAAGCTTGAAACTATACATGGGTGCGATAAAACTGTATACACGAGACCGGACACCGATAAGAAAATCAAAGCGCTTCATTGTAGATGTTGTCACGACCGTCCTAATGAGATATTGATAATGACTTTCATCTCTCCAATTTTTCAATGTATGCCACATTTTTTTAGGTGGCTCGAAAATAGCATGAACTTCTTTTTAGTAGAAGTTAAGTAAATTTATTACAGAATGTAGTATTTAGTGTATACGTTGAAGACTAAAGTAGATTAGACATGTATTTCTAAGTCTGAACTTTCGAAATACATTGTTGTTACTTGTTTCCTTATATATATATATATAGCTGCAAAATGTCCCGGGCCCAGCATACCCCAAGGATAAATGAACAGTCTGCTTACTGCCAGACACACTTTTATGCCCTGAAACGCACGTCTTCCTACTTCGTTCAGACATTGGACAATGTTTTAGTGCTCGCCCAGCTGTCTGAGTGTATAAAAAATTCTAGTTACTGCATTCTCAGCTCATTCTAGCTGATTCATTCTCAGCTTGGAAAACAGTGTTGTTCTCAAACATTGGTCCAACTTATCGTCAGATTGCGCGAAATATACTTTCAAAATATCCATTCACTTGTTCGAATGGGAAAACTTCGTTTGAGACATACAATCCAACAAAATTGTCGTCACAGTATACAGCTGTTCGCATATGCTGTTGCATCTACCAACATTTCATCATAGAGATGTAGGTCAGTAGGTATGCATTACATTTGACTGATACGAATTCACGACTATTACAGTACCGTTTCTAGAACGTATCTCAAGTACTTAGATCAAAAGTGCTGTTATCCTTCCCATGAGAAAATCCAGCATCAAATCATTTTCAAAGACATATGTAAGTTCCAAAACCAGTATTTTCCAGTATACCAGCATGGAGGTAAATTGTCTATAAACGAAATAAAGCCATTGTTTTTGGAACTGCCACGCAGACTTTCGGGTCTAGTATAATTATCTATGATCAAATCACTGTATGCCCGACTGTTCGTGTCATCCATCGCGGACCACTTATCAGAAGTTTAAAAACAATGAGTGTGCTCTTTTACACTGGAAATAGGCGATACGTGTTGTAATCTGTCATCTAAGTGTTCCTTCCAGCTCAAAATGCCATCAAGAGTTTCTCTAAAGGTTTCCTTTTGGACAGTGTTTCTTATACGTAGCTTTAAAGATCCTTGCTACCGAACCAAATTTATTAATTTTTTACCTCAGGTCAATTATGAATGACTTGCGATATTGAAAAAAAAATACTGCAAACTATTGCAGTTGCAACTGACTGTGAAGGTAATCTTCATATCTGATCTTGCTTAAAAAGATTACGAAAATACGAAAGCATTTATATGTCGAAATCTTTAAGATATGAAGAAAAAAATAGATTAAATTGTGGCGATCAACAAGATCACATACACTAATTACAGTTTGCATACTAAAGTGGAATATCAAAAGAAACCTTAACTTAATTGCGAGACAGGATCATTTCTACCTGTATACGCCGGATAAACATGCTCTTTTACTACACTACGACAACGAAGTTCTTATGATGATCAACATCTGAAGTGTTTAGAAATCTCGTTGAAATGCCATCATCCAAAACGCTAAGCATTTTGCCTATTACCATTATTTCACTCTGGTTAAAGAAAGCTTACAGTGTACATAAACAGCGGTTTCAAAAGTGACTGAATTAATTCAAGTTGAAAATGATCGCTGTGCAAGATCCAGAGGTGCCACTCTAATGGGATTTCACCAGACATTTCGTAGGCATTTGATACCCAATCATCCTTGTACTTAAATGATCGCCACCTTTGATCATTTGGTGTCATTAATAATAAGGTCTGGAATTGAATGGCCATGTTGGTGCGAGCCTTGTCAAAATCAATTGCATTCTATGATTCTTGTGGCAAATATTTGTGGTTTTGTGGTATATTTAATTGCCTGCATAAGAAACTAGCTGGAATTCGATCGGAACTCACACGAAAGTGACGGGAAATTGACTGCAAGTGGCCCAAGATCGTCTGGATATCGACCCGACCACAAGTCACCATAAATGACCAAAAATTAACCGAAAGTGATAAGAAAACAACCGATTTTTAGTGGAAAACGACCGAAAATCGAACATACTGCAACCGTGAATCATCAGAAAATGGCCGGATGTCATTGTAAATCGACTGGAAGTTCCCCGACTATTTCTGAAATTTTTTGGAGAACGAAGAGGTAATTATTTTGTAATTACAGAATTCAAAATTATCAGAACTAATAATTCCGGTCAAAATTTTCTCTCCAAACGGGCGTAGGGGAGAATGGGCCATCGAACGCAGCTATTTCAAATTATTACAAATGTTGAAGAGCAAAAACGCGACTTACAGTTCAGTTTAATCGGGCGTATGGTAATGTGAGCCCCCAATCGGGTGAGATTCACAGCATAGAAATTCGCAGCGTAGAATGATCGTAGAGTAGAATATTTGCAGCATAGCATATCCACTGCATAGAAAATTAACATCATAGAAATCTTGCAGCACAGAATATTCGTTGCGAAAATATTCGCAGAAAAGAAAGTTTATTGCGTAGAATGATCGCAGCGCAGTATAGAATCTTCACAACACCGAAATATTGTTGTAAAGAATTTTTCGAGCATATAATGTTCACAGAACAGATTGTTCACAGC
>JANTEX010248032.1:0-12561 GCA_024741295.1 Macrocera vittata | reverse complement strand
AATTTCAATCCGATCGGGTGAAAACAGAGGTGGGCTCCATTAGTATGGAAGTACCGCACCCAATAGGCAGCCTTTTTCTTTACTTATATACAAATAATTTTAACATAATCGTATAGTTATAATATGTTACATCTAAATAATATGTACCTATATTTATTATATGTACATACTAAATCTTTATGCTTTATACTGTTTATTTATACCTATATATCACTTCTTATAATAAATTGGTATTGATATTTAATTTCAAATAGTTTTTATTTTAAATGCGACTTTTCCAATTATTGGCTCATACGAGATGATTTATGTTTTTTTTTTAATATTATTTTGTAGCTTCCACATATAGTATATAAAGATTTGAGTATTTTTTCGAAAAAACTAAAATGTACCATGATGTGTTAAATATGTGTAATATATAACAATAAAACTGAGCATGTAAGATATAAGAAAAAATGGTTTTGTAAGAAAAACTATATAATTTAATTAGATTCAAATGTTCACAGATGTTGAAATTATACATTCTCAAAGGAATGAGATCAATCGAATCTAAAATTTAGTAATCGCAGCGACTATAACTACGAATAACATAAATTTTCGTTTGAAATTTCTATCAAAACAATTTCAAAATTAAATCGTGACAAATTGATAGATATAATCAAAATTTAACACTAAAAATGCAATGGGAGTATATCAGCTGTCACAATTATTGAGATTTTACCCTCCAAAAATCAGTAAGAAAAAAGTCACCTGTCAAAAACTCACCGGTAGGAATCCGGCCGCTAAACAAGTTTACAGTTCTTTAATCTTCAGTATTGTCAGAGCCAGTGTGATATAAATAATAACATCTGCATATTACAATATATTTTCTACTTCAATAACAATCATTTTATGGAGAATCTAATTCCAATTTCTATTTCTATATATCTATACATATATTATTAAATTAGCATTAGAGATTATTAAATCATTAGGTATTATAAAAACTACTGTATCTATACAAAAGTATTTTTGTACTGTACAAAAATTAAATACATACCTCGAAAAATTAATTTCACAAATACTACCACAGCCGTACGCTACTCAATACATCGCCACACTGATAATTATAAAAATTAGGTTTCTCTAATCTACCAATACTATTATCAATAATATTGAAAATAAAACACAAATACTACTGTTAGTTAGAATTTGAGGCCAATAAAAATAGTCCATGATGACTCATTCAATATCGTTTTTACTTCTATATAGCTATATAGTGCACGAAAATGACGTGTATACTGTATATACTGCAAAGGTGTATATTTAAAATCAAGAGTATTGGTTTAAATTCTCAGAGAATTAAAATGGCCGCATACATAAAAATACCTGCTCAAATACTATTGCCTAAAATCTCACACCAGTTTGTCTAGTTTTACTATACGGTTTGTTGTAACCAATACAGGCACAAATCGCATTTTCATTCATGGGTCTTGTCATCACACAATTTTGTCCAGCGTATACAGGAAGACACATTTTGGGTATCAACATTTTTAAGTAACAATCAGGTGTCAATTTAGTAAGTTTGAGGATAGAGAAAATTTCATAATTATTTCGATTAATACGTCATTTAATAAGTTGTCACTTTGTCACTAAGCTGTTTTTGCATCAAAATGCACAAAATGACGTCATGTCTGCTTGACTCATATCTAATTGCATTTCATCAAATTTCAATCGTCCTTAAACGTGTGACAAAATGAATCATAACTTTTATTACACACTACTAACACTGGTATACAACTTCATCCTCTTTATATGAATTACTCACCCTGTTTTCCACGTGCCGTCTGTTGTTCATGGCGGGCACGTTACAAAATATATACACAGTATCCTATCATTTATACTACATACTTATTCCTACAAATTTTGTTTGTAAATAAAATATTGCGAATGAGTATGTATAATTTTACACTTGTGTGCGTTTATATACTGGAGCATTTATTATGGGCATGTGTGTAATAATAATACTACCGCATGAGATAGTTCAGAATCAAAAGGGATCTATCTCATGGTTATGGAATATAGATTTAATTTAATGCAATTTTTAAAATTTAAATCAAATCATTACTTGAAATGGTTTACTATAGAATCTGTAATGGTGGGTTTGAATACTTTGAGTTTTGATTTGTGCTCCTATAACAATTAAAAGGAATTAATTTAAGTTACTTTTTTAGTTATTAATCAACTGAACGCAATTTTTTAACTTTTGAGTTAATAAATTTGTTATTTTTTGTATTCTCAATAACAATTTTTTTTTACTATTAATAACAAATATAGATACAATCTCTATTTTGTCTTAGTGGCTTTGAAATAATAACACCATCGTTGCTCGTCGATGAATCACAAGTCACAACCCTTGCCATGGTATGTATCTATTATTAATCACCAATGACGTCATTATTGTATATAAACATATGACTCAAAATAATGATCACACAGAATGACACATTTCACATATATTTTTTCTGCAAACCATGGATGACTAAATTAGTTTAAACTATTGAAATAACATTAGTTTAGTATGATTGTTGATTAAAAATAATCTTGAACTATTTATACATAGAATAAAAACATTTTATATGAAATATGTGTCTCTAGATAATAAGAAAATAAAAAAATATTTGTAATTGCAATAATTTTTAAAAAGGATTCAGGAAAATTAAAGCAAGTACTACGTCCAGTGCCGAATTAAGGAGCCATCTGTTAGGTTGTCATCCTTTTCTATACAATGTATAACTGTTAGTAATGCAAATGAATGAATAAAAAAATAATATTAAGTTAAGAAAATTGTTAATATTGTTAAAGAAAAATTAAATTAAGAAGAACTTTTCCCTTCAAGATCATTTTTTTCTTTTTCAGTATTATGGGATGATTTTGATAGCAAAAAGCTACAATAAAGCATTAAATGCCCTTCATAGGTAAAATTCTGTGAAACCAATATAAACATGTATTTGAGCACGAGCCGCTTTATTAAACATTAAAGAGTTTCACCCAGTCGATTCTAGTTCAAGACCATCACGAGATTTTCTTGTTCCAATCTAATATAATCTGCCAAAAAAAAACTTTCACGAAACTCTGAAACAGCCAATGAAATGCATTGATGACTCCATAACATTAAAACTTATAAGTTAACGAGAACTGATCGCACTGAAAACGTAAATACTGAGAAAATTGGTTTACCCTTTCAACATATATGAATCTAATTAACTGAGTCGAATCACACAAGAGGCTCAAGTTCGAAAGTTCATCATATCGTATATCTTTCAGCATGCCGTGGTTTGACGTTCTGTCCAATGCAACATAATTATGTCAAATATTTTTCCTTCAGTGCTTTTAACATAAGCTCATAGTTTCGTTATTCAGGTTGCCCAAAGCTGAAAAATGGAAGTCTAACCGATACAAACTATCGATGTCACAGAGTATTTTCTTAAAAAAAAGGTTGCCATTTTTTCAAGCCTTCATAACTTTATAGCCCTACACGTATTAAATGATATACCACGATAGCTGGATGGAACGTTAGCATATAATTTTTTTAATATCGGCAATATACCGTTTTTTTCTAAATAAATCCGGTACTTGATCGTCCCACAATATACGATTATAGAACTGAGTCAGTACATCCACAAAGATAAGCGTTGCATAACGGAAAAATTCATTTGGCATTCCATCGAATCTTGGCGTTTTCTTTCCTTCAACCCATTTAGAATCCCTCAAAACCCCCTGACAACGAGTGGCCTCGGCAAGATTTGCTTAATATTCTCTGCGTTTCATTTTTGAGCTGTTTTTTTTAAACTGTAAAATAGGCAAAAAAAATAGAACTTTAACATTCATCGTCAAACAATTTTGTTTTGATATTATTTTGCCACTTATTTTGCTCTCTCGTGTAAAACCCTGACCTCTTCAGACTAGTCTTCTATATGTGTCCTCCATCAAAAGATTTAGTTTTTCTCTGTATGACTCTATTTGATCCGCCCCAAGAGCTATAATACATGGGCCAGTTTTGGATAACGAAAAGGAAGCGTCTCGAGTGTGTTTCCGGTTGAATTAGAAACCTGGGGTTGAAATGAAGTGCGCTTATCTCACAGTACTTCACCTATTGCTACATCGCTCTAAGTGAGATGAATATCAGCATCTCACTTAGAAACATAGCGATAGGTGAGATAATGTGAGATAAACGCAGTCCATTTCACCTCCTGGATAATTTAAATATAAAGGACGGCCGATTATTGTTGAATTGACGTGCACCAACCACAAATATGTTTTATGATCGATTTATATTCCTTTTGAGTGGTGAATTCCGTTGACAACTTTCAATATCGAACCGCTATCGAAACAACGTACTTAACAAAAAATTTGCGGCCACACCGTGCGAGGAAGGAAACGGTTACTCAAATTAGTTATTTTACCGAGCTCGATCTGAAAATGTCCGCGTTTTATATGGAAATTTGTTTTCTTTTCTTCGTGAGCGGAGCAGAGCACGAAGGATTAAAATAAAATCGAATATGATTTGAATGATTTCAGGATGGTTTTTTATATTGGAAGCGAACTTTACAGCACAACAACAACCAAAATTAATAAAATTTAAACAGTCAGCGGAATATACAGGCTGGCTTTAATAATATACCAGATATATTTAGTATTTACCATATCAATGATACGAAAATCGGAATGGGAATACTGAAATTTGTTCATTGCTTCAAAGTTAAGAAATTCAATTGATTCATAGTTGTGCAATATGAACCTACATTGGTGTATATTGACAAAGGAGTCATTCGGTATTCCATTTCGTCCATCATGAATATGACAATCGTACGCGTTATTTTACAATTTTGACAACCGAATTTGCACAATTTTCTTCAAAAATAGCCATACAGAATATTTATCATGAGATAGCTCATCGCTTATTATTGCCATGGACTGTTTGCCACCGTTTGATAACCATGCACATGATGTAAATATGGTAACGGAATCGGTACTTCAATGGGCACTTTGTATTTCGTCCTGTGATATTACGAATAGCTTTCAGCAAAATCAATTTATAATATAACGGCATTAGTTTCAATTTCTAAATTTGAATTTTCAAAATTTGATGCCTGAATTGATTTTACGAAGCAGTGTAATTTAAATGGTTGCAGTTGCCTTTCATTTTCGCATATTACACCATCAATACAGCTATCATATTTCACCAGCTTAAGATGCCCATCGGTTTTGGACCACTGCTTCCATTTTATGTACGCATTGGTATCAAAAGCAATGTGTAGCAAATCGCGATTGTCACTCGGTGTACATTTATCACATGTTCCCACCATACACGATTCTAGTTTAATGTTACAGCATATTTCAATTAACAAACTTTTATAATTTTTCGGAAATTTTTTGAATGTTTTTGAATGCATTTATAAGCCATTGAAAGTTGGCATGATGTATACAAAAACATACATTATGTGGGGTTAATGATAATGGAGAAACATTTTCTGGTCATGCTTTTCGTCACTTGAATATTTGGAGATTGTTCTTTAAACAATGCGAATGCTTCAGATACGTTCATCGTCATGTATCGCTTTTGTACCGGTTCACGTTTATTGGTGAAAACATTAGGAATTGTTTTACAATCTTTTTTACCTGCAGTCATTCGGCTGATACTATCATTATTAAAATACTCAGCTATTTTATTAGATTGATTGGCTACTTCGGGTCCCAGATTATTTCGGTCTTCGAATTTCGGGACATATTTGTCATAAAGTGCAAGGATCACTGCTATTCTTTTAGATGGACTTTTTGGAAGAGCAGTCTTGCACGTGATCCAAAAGATTGTCTGCACTTGTATGGGAATGCAGCGTAAGATGTAGGTGTTAAGAGCACAGCACACTCGACGCCTTCGACGCGGCGTTAAATAAAAAACGTCGACATATAGAAACTTGACGCGAGTGTTTTTTGTTTTAGTACAACGCGTAGGTTGGAGAAAAGTTACAAAAACGCCTATGCAAGGCATCGAGTGTGCTGTGCTCTTTACTGTCGATATATTTTCTCTTTTTTTTCGTCCAGTAATCTCTTTCGATAGCATTGTTGTCTAAATCGAATATACTTTTTTTCATCGGTTTTCTGATTGGCAACATAATTTTTCTTCGCGCGATCACGTTCCTTCTGCTTATACTGCTTTCCACTTAACGGGATCAGCTTCAATGCCCTCAATACGTTTTTTGGCGTTTACTTGACATTCTACATTATTAAAAAAAATATTTGAATACAGACATCGCTTTCTTACTGAGCATTACACAATTCAATTAATCCTTTTTTACCGAGTAACATACTTTATTAAAAATTAGAATTCTTAGAAAAACTTTTGTGCAAAACCGGATCCAAAAGTCAATTTACGAAAGTGCAAACGAAAAGTTACTCAATTTAGCGTCATGTGAAATACGTGACTGACAAAGTACGTTTGAAAAACTTACTTTTGCGATTTGTGTGACTACTTTTAATACTATGTACCGTAGAGTAAATTTTTTCAAGATAACAATAAGTAATAATAGCAATTTAGTTTGATATTATATTTGTTTTTGATTTTGAATAATGTGAACTCGCGCTAGTGATATACAAGCTTTTTGTTATAACACGTTATTACTGGTAAAAACAGTAAAATTTAAAAGAGAGGCAATATGCACAGTAAACTATGATGAATTTACAAATATTAAGAGCGCCACATTTAGGGTTGCAACATAATCAGAATTTGATGTCGAGGTTGACATATTTGGGGAATGAATGAAAGGTTGTTAAACCAGCAACTCAAATAATGACAAAAATTACTATTTACGTCGTGTAAAGACAATTCTATCTGATTTTATAAGCAAAATTGAGTGGCCGGCATCTTCTCCGGATTTAAATCCTTTGCATTTGTGTATCTAGAGATACATGCTCAACGAAATGAAAAATTACAAATATAACACAATTTCTGAGTTAAAGGTTGTTATTGAAGATACTTGGGACAAAATACCAGATGAAATACTGCATGCCAGGGTATCTTTGTCTATTCAAAAAGCGACTTCGACTAGTAGTCAAATAAATGTTATTATTTCTTCATTTTTAATATTTTCATTAAAATTAATGCATCGAAAATAGGAACAATTAAAAAATGGTCGATTCACCGCTTTCTATATTCTCTACCAAAAAGTTAATATTTTCTAAGGAAGTTCAATTAATATCCAGGAAAAAATAATTGTATTATAATTAAAGAATTATTAAAAAAAAAACTGTTATAGTCACCTGGAACAGCCGCCATCCGACTACAATAAAACTCGATTTGCCGTACACTTGATTTGCGGAATATCTAAAAAAAAAAATGAAAAACTCGATTTTCGAACAGTCGTTCCGGCAATCGAAGTAACATTTTTTGAGAAAAAGTTTGCTCGAAAAACCCCGATTTGCGGAACACTGTCCCGGAATTCGAGTTCTTTTCTTTTTCTATCATTGAATATGCCATAAAAAGAATTATTTTAAAGGAAGAGGTATGAACACGCAGATTTCTTAGCCGATTCGGTTTAGTCGATTGACTCGACTGATGCTGACTAGTCAATTAACCGCCGCCTAATATATTTTGATGTTGTCCCATGAGTCTGAAACCGAATTCAGTGCTTTTGAAACCGGAACAGAAACAGAAACAGAAACTGAGTTATGGAATTCTGGTGACATAAGTAACAGACATAGAATTCAGTACATTTGCGACAGAAACAAGTACTTTTGACTTGTTTCTGTTTCTGTCGGTAACAGAAATGTAGTAATATTCAATATGTCAATATATTTCTGTTTCTGCTCTATGTGACAACAAGCCTTGAGATGTTCATATTTTTCCAAATTTTTACGTGTGTTCTACAAGGATTTAGATGTAATTTTCTCAATTTTTACGCAAGTGAATATAGTTGGAAATTTATCCATTAGCGAGTAGTCTATAAGGACTGGCCTGTATGAAACAAAGATACATTACGACAAAATATTTGTAGGTTCCATGCAGTTTTATAGACGTTTTAGCACCCAGACCCTTTGGAAGTAGTCTTGGAGGGTGGACCTGTAAGTAACAAAGTTGCATTTCCAAACAAAAAAAATTATTAGGTCCCATACGGCACAGCTACGGCTGATATTTTACTTCCTTAGTGGATTTTCGTTGAAAAAGCGTTTGGGGCGTTTTCTGAACGTTTTTGCGCGCAGGCCCTTTGAGAGTTGTCTTGAAGGGTTGAATCCTATAGAATGAGCATGCATTTACAAAAATTTATTAGGAGGCCCCATACAGAACAGAGCTGATATATATCTCTCAGTTTGAAAGGTTTTCGGCAAAAAGGCGTTTTGCGTCTCCCGGACGTTTTGGCATCCAGGTTTTCGGCAGCGGTTTGGGAGGGTTGACCCGTACGGAACAAATTTGTATTCCCAAAAAATATTAGCAGGTCCCGTACAACAAACAGCAGAAATATCGTTCTGTTTTGTGTTTTTCGGCGAAGGAGCGTGCTTATCGGTTTTCAGACGCGTTGATGGTTGGTATTGAGAGGAGTTGGATTTTGGGGGCTGACTCATGTTGAAAGTAGCCGTGTTTTCGATATCCTTGTTTATATTCTAATCTTTTTAAGTAATCTCGTCTACCGATCTGTTACCTTCAGTTTCACTGGATCCTACCATGAGAAACCTTCCGTTTGCATGGCTTTACAAACAAAAAAAAACTCGGTTCCGGGATACGTTAAGACAAAAAGAGGTGGGCGGGCACG
This sequence comes from Macrocera vittata, assembly GCA_024741295.1. Lineage (NCBI taxonomy): Eukaryota > Metazoa > Arthropoda > Insecta > Diptera > Keroplatidae > Macrocera > Macrocera vittata. The sequence continues at coordinate 3,778 of JANTEX010248032.1, read as the reverse complement.
ATGTATCAACTTATGTGGAGTATGGTGTTACGCAAATCGATTTTCTACTGTATTTACTGGAGAGTTATGTAACGAAATCGGAAAGTATTGGTAATTATTGCTAAATATTTTGCGGTATCGGTATTTTCTACCTAGCAATATGATGTCAAAAATGAGTAGCTCAGAGGTTCATAAGATATAGCCAAAATAATATTTCATATATATTTTTTTTTACATAATGGGACTATGCGTCATATCACCGTTCGAAAAATGAGCACATAACATTTTGCTAAATAGTTTTTCAAATCTGATCATAAGGATTTGAGAAAATGAGTTTTAATTGATTTTTCGAAAAAACTTACATACAATGTGGTAAAAATGCGTTTTCGAAGACGATTTCAGAAAAAAAAAATCCAAAATAATTATCGCTCGTAACACTGATTTGAGTTTCCTTTACAGACCAAACGATTGAACGTATTGAAATGAAATTTTGTCAGAAAGTGTGGGTGAATCATCAACACCTAAACAAAATGTTTTGCTTTTTATTCGATTTGATTCAAATCTTCACCGATGATGACGCATAGTCGGGTGCCATCTTTATTATAAAATATATACATATACTCGTATATTAAATATTAATTTAGCTATAACTCGGTGAGGTACTAATTTCTTTACCGCGACATGACTAAATATGAATTTACTGAATTTTAGACCGGCAGGGTAACGCCTCATCGGGTGCCATCAAATTAAAAAAAAATGTATGAAATATTGGTTGGGCTATATCTTATGAAACTGGTACTAATTATAAAGCCGCAATCTAATGAGATGAATGCACATCTGTGCACAATGTGTACGGAAATATTTATGCATACTGGAAATTATCTTTTCTTCTCGTTAGTAATATTTATTACGGCATGACTACCAACAATGCTCAAAATTTTAGACAGGCAATATGACGCATAGTCGGGTCTTATTAAAAAAAAACGTATGAAATATTATTTTGTCCATATCTCATGAGCCAGTGGGGTACTAATTTTTTCCTTTGCTACTATTTACTACGGCATGACTACTAATTATGTTCAAAATTTTAGAATGGCGTGATCCTGGATAGTCGGGTTCCATCTTAAAAAGTTTTAGTTAGTTTTATTTTTACTACGACATGTTAACTAAATATGATCAAAATTTAAGATTAAGGTACTTTTTTTCCGGTTAGCAATATTTTCTATGGCATGACTACAAACCATGCTCAAAATGTTGGCTCTGTAGGATGCCGCATAGTCGAAAAAATATTTAGGCTATCTCTCCTGAACCTTTGATGTACTTTTGTATGTATGTATGATAAACATTTTCCCGTAAGTACTATTTATGAAGAATGACTACTAAATATATGCAACTTTTTATATCGGTAGGATGGTGCCTAGTCGGGTTCCATCTTAAACAAAAATATATTAAATAAGTTTTGGCTAATCTCATGAACATTTGAGACAAAATTTTCGTTTTCCGTTTGTACTATTTATAACGGCATGATTACTAACTAATTTTGTTCAAAATTTAGATTGGTAGGATGACGCATAGTCGGGTGGCATCTTGTTAAAAAAAATTATATGAAATTACATTTTGCCCATATGTTATGATCCATTAAGGTGCTAATTTTGGCCTTTAGTACTGTTTACTACGACATGACTACTAAATAATTGCGAAATTTAAGACAACCAACTTATAGTTGATTTCGTGTATTTGCACTTTTCGATATATGTACTTATATTCTTTTTTTTTATTATATAATGTATTACATTATTAGTTTTATTAAAGGATTATTTAAATGTTTTTCTTTATTTATTTATATACATATATATATATTTTTAGTTGCAACGGCCTTATGGCTTAAAGAAGGGCTTGGAAAAGAATCAAAACAAAAAATTATTATCAATGTGTTTGAAACCAACACTTGCGCAGTGTCTTTTTCATGTGTGTTCATTTTTTATGCACACGAATCCATATTGTATATTACGATATTACTCGTATATTTATTTAGTATCTACTAATACTTTGCGTGCATATGTAACATCAATACATTTTAACTTTACTCTCTCAATGCTCGTGAAAAAGTGTGTGTGCATTTCATTTGAACGTACGTACACTATAAACGCATAGTGTAACAGAAACTGAATGGCAATCCAATAGTGAATCTAATGTGTGTATAGGCATGCATGTATAATAAATATAGATGTGTTTATAAAATATTAATCGTTGCTCGCGTACGAGCCAAAAAGAATTTTTGTATTTTATTCAACTTGTAACTGTCGCATGAAACGTACACGTTATACATTTTTTTTACTCGCGTCGATAAATTTCCGAAAATCTCAAAAATCACACAAACTGTATCCCCTCCTAGAGGTTCAATGTTCCCTATTTGACGAATGTTAGTGCGGAGGGATGGTTCCTCTTCCCTCTGGCACCCATAGCAACTCATTTAAAGTCATACAACACCCAAGTTTAAAATTTTTTTTCGAAAATGTGATGTCATTGTCTTAACCACAGACCCAAACAATATTTAGATATTAAATTTGAAAACGAGTCAAGCCGATTGTCTATAGAAGAACAAAATGTGTGAAATATTTTAAATTTATTTTATTTATAGAGGAGCTTAGAGATATATTTGAATTAAATTTCATCCGAAGATGTTAAGGGAAAAATCCGATTTGTGATCACCCAACGAGGAGACAGCAATAAATTGAAGGAGGAAGCTCATTATTGCAGTCTAACTCTAACTAATATATCGGAATATCTTTTGTCTCTATTGGCATGAGGTTCATCAAAAAATGAGCGAGATAGTCAAATACAATAAGACAATTAGTCAGATAGAGAGATTTTTTATGATCAGCTGTTTACTAAATATTAGGGTCAAATGATATATTTCGTGCAAACTTTCTAATTCCATACCGGTGTGAATACCTACCTAATCAACGGAAGGGATTAAAATGGTCTCAATTTTAAGTTCTCTACTGAATACATTGGAATTTTAACTGTGCGGAAAAGGCCTCCCAAAATCTATTCAAAAATTATGTACAAAAAAAATACATACAAAATAATCCAATTTATGTCCACCACTGTAATATGTATACACACAATTACTATATATTGCTGAGTCTACGGTCTACTATATCGTATATTTCTATATATATATATAGGTATAGTCGGGGCCCCGTGTACAAATCCGTACATATAGGTACCGTTCACTCATACATTCCCAAATTCATAGTGTACATTTTGTGTGCCCCAACAGCATAATTTTCCAATTTGTATAAATACACATCAAATACGATTTATGACAATCACAAAAAAGAAAAATAAACATTTTTAAAAAAGCCGCTGATTAAACACATATGTATACGTAAACATCATTTTCATTCCGAAAAACAATGCACACATTTCCAATTGCATTTTGCTATATAACATATATATCACATCATTCTCAAAAATATTATTTAATTTTTTTGTTTTATGGTCACGTCGTTTCACACTCGGACATTTTATGTGTGTACGCGCCCCATCGACCATTTAAATCAATTAAAATTATTAAAGCACATACAAAACCGAAAAAAAAACTTCTCATTTCTTCTAATCGCACCTTTTACTTTATATATGATATATTAAAACACTTGGTAAATAATTCATATACGAATATTGATAAGGTATTTGTTGTTACTTTTCTTTCGAATTATAACCACTCTTGTTTTGGTTTTTTTTTTAATTAGTGGACAAAAAAAAAATCAAAAAATTTAACTAAACCGAGAAA
>JANTEX010247921.1:0-12561 GCA_024741295.1 Macrocera vittata | reverse complement strand
AGTTGACGGTGTTCGCGCAAGATGCGAGGAATGAGAGAGGTCTCTTGATCATCGACCGTGCAGAAGACAAGTCGTCTTTAATAAACCAATTAAAAATTATACAAAAGGAATCATACAAACTAAATCAGCAAGCAGCGGGTTACAAGAACAAAATATAACGTACGTACTCCTTTTTAAATTCCTTCTTTAATTCCCAATTAATTATTATAAATGATTGTGCTTAAACATTTTACGCAATTTTCATATTAAATAAATTAATCAAAATTAAATATTTAACTAGTCTTTTCATTTACGTGAAACCAACAAAGAACCTGGCTTTCATTGGCGATCCTGCCAGTCTAAAATAATTAACGTAAATGATTTTAATTTTTATAAAAAAAAAAAGAACTTCAATATTTGATATTTAGTTTAAATTTTTCTTCGTTCCATTTTATTCGGACGTTCCATTTTATTCCGACATTAAATTTCCTATAATATACCTACATATTCTAAACTCAATTTTACATATATAGTTCAAGTTATTTTTCTTGCCGTAAAAATTAAATAAAAATAATAACAGTCTTTCTAAATTTTTTTTCCTGGCGCCAAAATAAAATAAAAATTAAAATAATTAATAAACAAATATAAAGCATATTTTTATTGTAATTATAATTTAATTTCTACACTCATATCGCTCAGTTGAATTTTTCTCCATTACACAATATTACCTATACCTATGATTGATCACACAATAGTATAGTATATTTTCGCAATACCATTTTATAATATTTGTGTACGCATCATTAGTTGTGCATAAACTTCCTTAATAACTAGAGTTGTTGTAAAAATATTAGCAACATGTTTGATATTTAATCATAAAAGTGAAGAACGTAAAGGAATATACTAAGTGGTTATAATGTTATAAAGTGATAAAATTGGAACAGGTCTTTTCAAATTTATCATCGTCATGTCATACTTTGTGGTAGCATTTTAATTACAAAAAAAAAAAAAACAATCATACTGTGAGTGGTTAAGCAAATTGTGGTCTTAGTGTTAAGCCATTTTTCAAGTACCGCTTACGCACTGTTATAAAAATGATAAAAATCAATAAATGAGTAATAATAATAATATTAAATCAGTGAAAAGTGAGTTCACAATTCCTTTTTTTAAAAAAAAAAAAAAAAAAATAAAGTAAGTTTAATATTGTATATTTAACTACAAGTTATTTTTTTTATCTATTATAAAAATATACAATAATAATTGCATATATATTAAGTAACATACATCACACAGTGTTTCAATTCAAGTGTTCCACACACACGTCCATTTGCATGAAGCACATATACCATCATTTTTCTTCTCTGTTGTGCATCGAGAAAAATATTTAACTAGAAAACAATGGCATAAAATAAAAATTGATTTAATCACAATAATCTATATGTTGTATTAATTATATACTGTGATTAAATACTTTTGGTGAGGCTACTAAATTAGTAGATCCGAAATATGTATTGCAAAAGTAAACAAACGAAATAAATTTCATTGATTGCAGTCATAGTATGATAAATAGTTAGTTATCGATATAAGTGTTGAGTTAATTTACGTTACAAATCATACCGTTACAATCCATTTCTACACAACCTATTTTATCAATACCATCACAATTAAATGTACATTTTGGATTGCTTATACATAACATAGCGTACGTTAGGTGCAAATGTACTTATTTTTTCTTTAATTTAAATTCATATTCCTACGTCATATTTTTACACAACACAATAGCGAAGTGCAAAAACAAAAATACATAAATTAAATTAATAAATTAAATTCGTCAACAAAAATATATTTTTACGATTAAACTAGCAATCGAAGTTTTTATATTTGTTTCTTGTCGGCATAAAAAGATAGAACATTATGGCCAGCGCTCAGTTCGAATTAGAATTACTTCAAGAGCAGGTTGAATTCTTATCGAATGAAATAATTTTATACGAGTTGAAGGGTAGAAAGGAAGTACCGAAACCAACTTTCAGACGTCGAATATCTCAATTAGCGGACATTTTGTATAGTGAGCAAACAGATACACCCACTGCTTTCGTGTCTCCTCTAACACTACCGAACGATATTTCTGAGTGCCGGGATATTTTTAATAAAATAGATAAGGAACTTGACAAATCTGTCGCCACACGTGAAAATATAGATTCTTGGTTGGTTAGAATTGCATTCACGCTAACAAGGCTCAAGCGACTCGAAACCAAAATTCCGAAAACGACATCGTATGTCGAGAGTGAAGAAGGTGCTTCGGAAATTACAATTCGTGATAATAACGGAAAATCCAAAATTCATCAATCGTATCTGGATGCAATTCAACTAGGTAATCGGGTATACAGTACTATTTCAAATTCATCAGTGTCCAAACCAGAAACTCGACTGAAGAAACCCAAAAGTCGTAAGTCCACTGAAAATCGTCAAACTACTAGCAACGTAAAACAAAATCCAAGTGATACAAGTCAATTTATTAATACATTGAATCAAATTCAGTTCGATTCTTTGGCGGGTTTGAATATTTCAAATATTCGGACTTCACCCCGAGCTAGTAGAGAGGAAAATTCGTGCGCTGATACTGGAAGCTCAGAATATGATTCAGACCATACTGATTCGGACGTAACAAATCGTTCCAGAAACCCAAACCCCTTTCGTCGTCATCGGGAAACAGAGAATAATTTCGGGCGTCCAAAAGTTCCAATTTATAAGTGGAATGTGAAATTTTCTGGTAGTTTTGGATTAAGTGCTACAGAATTTGTACAAAAGATCGACGAACTCGTATTGTCCCGTAATGCATCATATCGTGACGTACTATTGTCTGCGACAGAATTCTTTGAAGGCGATGCGTTGAAGTGGTTTCGCACACAACGGGATTGCAAATCGTGGCAAGAATTGACAGATCGCCTAATAAGTGATTTTGAATCGATTGATTACACTGAAGACCTTTTAGATTACATAAAAAGCAAGAAACAGAAGGCTTCTGAAAAAATAGTTATTTATTTTGCTCGGATGGAAGAATTGTTCCTTCGAATGAAAGGTTGTATACCGTCTGAGGTCGAAAGGGTTCGTATAATCCAACGAAACCTACTACCCGAATACGTTACGGCTCTATCCTTACTCCGTTTTGGAAAAATTTCGGCATTAAAAGATGCATGTAAAGGATTGGAGACAGGTCTGGATCGCGCCAACAAAAACTTTCGTGAGGGCTGCACTCAAAATAAATTCGTACGTTTCTCAGATAATCAAAGATCATTTTCACCTGCTACAAATTATAACGACAGAAGAAGTCGGTATGATGAATATCGTGATCGTGGTATCTTTAATGAAAACAAACGAGATTCAAGTATTGATAGATCAAACAGTTACGAACGTAGATACCAGTTTAACGGCAATCCAATCCAAAATCGAAATGAACGTTCGTTCAACCGTGTCAATCAGCGATTCAGATCACCAGAACAGTCAACTCGTAACAATTCAAATGAACGTGCTTTAAACCGTGACCATCAACGACTTAGATCTCCGGATCTGTTAAATCAGAACAATTCGAATGAACGTCCTTTTAACCGCAACAGTCAGCGATTTAGATCTCCTAGCCAAACAAATAATTACTCGGAAAATTATATGAATTCCAATCGTGGTTATAATCAACACGTCTATGACAATCATAGCCCGCAAAGTTGGAGAGGCCGAAGTCCACAGGATCAAAGACGGCAGAATTCTCGTGATCGTCAGGGAAACTTTCCATTGACTTCAGGCCCGGGTTTGCCGAAAAGTCAATAACAAAATCCAAACCCGTAATTCCCGTTAATCTTCCAAAAAATAACGTTTCAGATCCTATTATTTCAACAGAAAATTGTACAGATCCCTTTATTAATAATCAACGTTCTCACAGTCATAACACTTTAACAGAAATTACAAGTCAAAGCCCGCATACGCATTTATCTCATCAGCAAACTGAACCTATCACATCTCAGTCAAACCCATTTCTACAAGATATTGAACCCGGTGTCAATCCAATCGATTCAGATTCTGGAAAAACTTTTGTCCAAAATAATCCTGCCCAAGCAGGCGATAATCGCCCTTACGTATCCTTGCAAATATTTGATCGTAAATTTACATGCTTACTGGACAGTGGCAGTAATGTTACAATTTGTGGTGTTGAATTGAGCGAATTTCTCAAATTCAACGGATTAAAATTGAGAAAACAAAAACATTCTGTTATTCGCACGGCCGACAAAACATCTCACGCGATCAAAGGTATTTTTTTTGTACCGATGGAATGCGGCGGTAACAAAAAGATAGTGGCCGTACAGTTTGTTCCTTCATTGCCACATAACGTGATTTTAGGCATAAATTTTTGGAGTACATTCGGTTTGTCGATCGGTACTGACTCTTCAACTTGGTGTTGCGTAGTATCCCAACAAATCGAATCGGAAACAACTCATCATGCAATCAAGGATAAAAGTGAACTGTCCTCCATTGAGTCTGTGAGACTAGAATCAATCACAGAGAAATTTAGAAACATCGGAAAAGGTAAGTTAGGGAAAACAAATGTTTTGAAGCACCACATAGATACTGAAGGGGCAGATCCCGTCTGGCAAAGACAGTATCCGGTGTCCCCAGCAGTTCAAGAACGAATGGGTAAAGAACTCAAACGTATGAAGGAAATGGATGTCATTGAACCGTCCGTTAGTCCGTGGTGTTCACCAATTGTTTTAGTGAAGAAAAAGAACGGAAAAGATCGATTATGCCTGGACAGTAGGAGGCTAAACAAGGTAACGAAACGCTGCAGGTACGCTCTACCTCATATAAATGCAATACTTAATCGTCTAGGAAAAACTCGTTTTCTGACTTCGATAGATTTAAAGGACGCCTTTTGGCAAATCCCGCTAACCGAAACGTCGAAAGAAAAAACGGCATTTAATGTACCTGGACACGGCATGTGGCAGTTCAAACGTTTGCCGTTTGGATTACACAACAGTGCCGCCACGATGCAAAAACTAATGGATTTGTTGTTCAATTCAGAAGAGTATCGCGTATTCGTCTATCTAGACGATTTGATTGTCGCCACGGAAACGTTTAGCGAGCACATTCAAACGTTAGAAATTGTGTTAGAAAAACTAAAGAAGGCCAATCTAACTATAAACTTTGAGAAGTGTCAATTTGGGAGGTCATACCTTAAATATTTAGGTTATGTTGTCGACCGACAAGGCTTACGAACGGATCCCGAGAAGGTAGAGACCATCGTAAATTTTCCGAGACCGAAAAAGATTACCGAAGTTAGGCGTTTCATTGGTCTGGCATCATGGTATAGGCGTTTTGCGTCAAATTTTGCAGAAATAGCCGCACCTTTGAACGAATTGACTAAGGATACGAAAGGTAAAAAGAAAAGACCATTCATTTGGAGTGATGAAGCGGAAAAATCCTTTTTAGAATTGAAGTCAATGTTAACATCGGCTCCCGTGCTCGCAACACCAAATTATGATAAACCGTTTTATTTACAATGCGACGCTTCCAACCATTCAATCGGAGCGGCACTCGTTCAAAAAGACAGCGAAGACAATGATAGGCCAATTGCTTTTATTAGCAGAAAATTACGAGGCGCTGAGTTAAATTACACAGTAACCGAGAAGGAATGCCTGGCAGTCTTGTTCGCCATCGAAAAGTTCCGTCCTTACATTGAGCTTTACAAGTTTTTCGTCCTTACCGATCATTCCGCTTTGATTTGGCTATTCAAGCAGCAAAATTTAACCGGTAGACTGGCTCGATGGGTGGTAAAATTACAACAACATGACTTTGAAATCATTCATGTCAAAGGCAAAAATAACATTGTCCCTGACGCCTTGTCGAGAATACCCGAATCCGCCCTAATCGATTTCACACCAGAAAATAATGACACATGGTACATTTCATTGCGTAACAAAATAAAGACATCTCCCAATCGTTTTTGTGATTATAAAATCGTGGATGATAGAATCTTCGTCCGAGCGGATAAAAATACCAAACAGTCGGCAACAACTGAATGGCGAGTGGTAGTACCACAATCAGCAAGAGCTTCGGTTTTAAAAGAGTGTCATGACCAAAATATATCGGCTCATTTCGGCAAATTTAAAACTAGAAAAAAAGTTCTTCAACGTTACTATTGGCCGGGCGTAGGTATAGACGTTGATAAATATGTGGATTCTTGCGATATTTGTAAAGAGTCTAAGACAACAACTAAGGCCCCTTACGGACAAATGGGTAAATTCAAACGTGCCGATAAACCATGGCAGATGATCTCGCTAGATTTAATGGGTCCATTTCCGCGCTCTAGTAAAGGAAACAAGTTTCTACTAGTCGTATGCGATTGGTTTACGAAATTTTCATGTTTATTTCCAATCAGAAGTGCCACAGCGAAGAAAATTGTAGAAATCGTGGAAAACCGCATTTTCCTGGAATACGGTGTGAGTGAAATCATTATAGCCGATAATGGCAAGGTCTTTGTAGGTAAAGAATGGCAGCGACTTATAGCAAAGTATAACGTTTCTAAAATGTGGTATAATACGTTTTATCATCCACAAAATAACTTTACAGAGAGAACCAACAAAGTGATAGGCGCGGCCCTCAGGTCGTATATCGGTAACGATCATCGACAGTGGGATAGGGATTTACCCGAAATCGCCGTTGCGCTACGAACAGCAGTTAATGCAATAACCGGTTACACTCCATTTTATTTGAATTATGCGCGAGAATTCACATTTTCCGGTGAAGAACATCGTCTATGTTCTGAACCTGTTCCGGATGCTGAAAATCCTGTTAATAAACGCTCTGAATTCATCGAAAAATTTCAAACCTTAGCCACAGATATATCGAAACGTATGCTTGAATCATATAACAAAAATAAGAAATATTACGATAAGAACAAAATAGTACACGTTTTTAAGGTAGGCGATACCGTTTTTAAGAAAAATTTTGTTAAATCAAATGCCGCTGAAAATATTAGTGAGAAATTATCCAAGAAATATGTTAAATGTACTGTTAAAGAAAAAATCTCAGACTTGGTGTATCGGCTAGTTGATGATAGAGGTAAAGATCTAGGAAAGTGGCACATAAGTCATTTGAAGTCCTAGTCTTAAATAGATACGAGCTATGGAATCCACACATGGACTTGTGGACCACCAAATGAATAATCAGATTATTCAAACAAAACTTAAGAAGCAAACGCATTGTCCGAATAGCATCGAGCTATGGTTATCACATTGGGCTTGTGGTACACCATGAAAATCTAAAAACAAAAACACAGAGACTTCATAAACTGATTAACTAGTACTAGCGCCCAGGATTAGGAGTACCACAATGTATGGCGAGTAACAAACATTTTTTTTATAAAAAAAAAAAAAAAATAAAAATATATATACATTACATATATAAATGTATTGAGAAAGAAAAGAAGCTTTTTCTTCTATAAGTATAGGTATAACTATGTTATAAGCTTGAATATGTCTGGATGAACTTTTATTTGTAGTGTATGGCATTTATCATGATATGAATTTTAATAAAGTTGCTTCCATCACTAGGTTAATGGAAATTTTGATTAGTCGCCTCTAAGTTATTAGACGTACGGCTACATGTATTCGAACATTCTTGCTAGTGAGTGATGTAAAGTATAACAGTCGTCTTCAGAGTAATGGTGAGCAATCCTCAGGCAATGATCAAGCCAATGAGAGAAGCCCATTTCATCCTGTTAAAAAATGTAAAAAAAAAAAAAAAAAACCGTTTAGGAGATTAACTCGTTAAAAATCGTCCTATTAATTTTACGATCTCGATGTGAGTCCCAATTTCGCAACGTTTAATAGTTCCATCTATTCCGTATGCTTTTGTCGTGATCGTCTTATAACAAGTCTTACATATCTGTCACACCGACCATTTCATTAGTTTAATCGGTTGGTTCATAATGTAGTGTTGACAGACCTATGTTCGAAAAATGTCAGTTTCAAAAAATAAGGGTAATTTACCGTACATACATCTAAAAATGAATACTTGTGTGCGAATGTTGAATGAATGGTTAATTATAATACATAAAATTAGTATACATTTGTATTTATTGTACAAATTATACCTAGTATTAGATAAAATTTATAAAACTTAGTAGTTTTACGAATTCCACTCGTAGAATCTAAGATCTATGATACGTTATAGATAGCATTTATTTAGGTTTATTCTGAATTAGTTTAAAAAAAAAAAAAAAAATAAATAAATAAATAAAAAAAAATAACATACAAATACAGAAATACAAAAAATGCATACTTTTAATTTTATAATTGGGATTTCGAATTAAAAAAATAATTTATAAATAGAAATAGATGAAATAATTAGGATAAATAAGAAATAAAGATCTCAAATTATGAAGATATTTCCGTTTATTTTGGATCACTCTATATAACTGCCTCTTATTTGTTTAAGCGTATTTTTGTATATTTAAAACCAACGGGCATCATCACCAAACTGGCTAAAATTTTTAAAAAAGCCCCCCCGCCTTTGCAAAATACTATATACGCCCCTGGATAGTTTACATTTATATCGCAACTCCAATAGAGAACTTTTATAAAACACGACAAAATACCAGTGTTGGTTACCTCTAATATTAATATTTAAAGTTTATTAATACTTACTTTCGTGTCAAGCATTCCATTCCCAGCCGATTGTGTTTGGTGGTGTCTGAATTTTCGTCGCGTTGAACCATGAGGAGAATGTTGAGTATCGCCACTCTCTGAACTTTGAATACTATATCGACGTTCTTTGGCTCGTCGTTGTTCATCTCTTCTTTTGCGCTGGCGTTTAATCGCCATAGCAGAATGTATGCCCACCGCATGCATCTCTGTTAAATAGAAGAGAAGAAATACAAGTAACTTATAGACAATGGTTCATTACACACATGACAGATGGCATTTTTTGGCTTTGTTATGTACCGTGACCGCGGCTACAGCCACTGCAATATGCCGTTGCCGTTGCTAGGTTATATCTTTCAATGCAAGCTTCTTAGCCGTTGCCAGTGACGTCATGAAAGTGGCGATTTTTGGTAACGTTACCATGGCTATTTGTGTGTAATGAACGTACGGAATTGCATGCCTCAACAAAAATCGTTAATACCTTTGCCACATATGTCCACAACAGAATAGAAAAAATGACAAGAGACAAAAACAAATGACAAAAAACCAATAGTTCAACAAACATTATGACAAAAACCATGTTAAAAAAATTGAACTTTTGGGTTTTGTCATTTGTTTTATTCTGTTGTGGACATATGTGGCAAAGGTATTAGTTTAATCTATAACCCCGGTGTTGAAAACGATATATTTCGCTGAAAAGGAGTTGTAGTCTGCAGGGTCAAGACTGCGCCGATATACCCTGGCGATGATAACTGGAAAATGTAAACTACGGATGATTTCGCGTAACGATTCCTGATTAGAATCCAGTACCCGCCACTGACCCATAAGGTTTTCCGACCATACAGGGATCTCTAATATTTTATTCTTTTTTAACAAAAAAATAACTGGCAGCACTTTTCTCAATGAACGCGTTTACAAGATTGATGAATTATATCCGCTAAAATCACGTCTGTCAACTAAAAAATCGTATTCAAAACAACTCGAAGTGAAATTCTCTAACAATTTTCATTGAAAAACTTACAAAAATTCACATATTTAACTATAAAACAAACAGAAAAGTATGAGTTCTCGAAATTCTGCATTGGCGTCGTTAACCGCACAGTACACGGATTCTGAAAACGAAGATGATCACTCGTCAAACGACGAAGACTCAAATACAGAAGGATCATCAGAATCACAGGTAAGAAGCTCCGTTATCGTAATTTACATATTTGCCAATGCTATCCAGCAATGCTACCATTCAATTAGATTGCCGAACGACCACCATCGAAAAGTACCACCCCGACAAAACCTCACCCGGAACACATACAACCCTCATCGGCGGCTAACACCCGCGGGCCGCATCCAAAATCCTCACTGCGACTAGTCAGCTACAATGACGATGCGGCCATATCTGACGAAGAAAATGTTTCGCCAAACCGTGACAACGTGAACATGGACATATCCGAAGAGGAGGGCGAAGACACGTCGGCCGGCACCGATGGCCACTCGGACTCAAACAAAGACCAAACCGAGCGTCAACAGTTGGCCACAATGAAAAAGGACAAATTGTCCGAGTACGGCTTTAGCTTGCCGGCCGAACCGAAAGGAAAATGTCCACAAGATCTACAAGACAAAATCACGCTGATGTACGATAAGATCAAAAACGGCATGGACATGAACAAGGTGATACAGGAACGCAAGGAATTTCGTAATCCAAGCATTTACGAGAAATTGATTCAGTTTTGTGATATCAATGAGCTGGGCACGAATTATCCGAATGAATTGTATGATCCGTTGCAATGGGGCAAAGAGTCGTTTTACGAGGAATTGGCAAAAGTGCAAAAAATCGAAATGGATCGCCGTGACAAAGAGCGCAAGGAGAGTCTGAAACAGGATGCAGTTCTAGCTGCAGCCCGAAAGGCTGAAGAAGAATCGAAAAAGAGGTAAAAACATATGACTGGCTTACAGGTGTTTTGAAGATTGCTCAAGAAAAATGGTCTTTTTGTAGAAAATCGAAATGGGATCAGCCGGCACCAAATACTACGGCGGCGGCAGCGAAAGCAGCTGCGGCTGCCGTTGGGGCAGCAGCAACAACTGTTGTTGGCACTGTAGTTCAATCGCTGACGACAAACATAACCGGCACCAAAGGAACAGTAATATCAGCATTTGGTTCACTGCCCAAAAAGCCTAAACCATGACAATCGCTGGACAACGCATAATTTTATTTTAAAATTAGTGTCTGAATCGTGAACACTGTACGAATGTGGTGCGAATAAATTTTAAGATTTCCATACATGACTTTTGAAAATGGCGCTTTGTTCGAGTACACGTATCCAAATAATTGTACCGAATTCTACATATATGATTACAATATATTTTCTTTATAGTGAGTAGTATATGAAAACAGCCCCGTAAACAACAATTTGATGGAACCGGATCGAAAAAGGTAATATGAATACATTATGCTCAATTTTTGCATATCAAACGAAGCGATATGTTGAATGTTGTCAACATCAGCCGCTTAATCTAGCTTATATGAGCCATCTCAATTTTGGTTTTAATTTTAATTTAAATATGTAAATAATAAATTACAAAATTTTATTAAATAATAAAATTATTCAAGAGTAGTATACGGTTTTATACCCATGTTCATGCATCATTACGTTTTGTTATTTATATTTTCAGTTTTTAACTAAATAAACAACAATGTATATAGGAACAATTAATATTATTTTAATAAATTTTGTATACATCTATCTATTGCTTAGTTATTCATCAAGTTTAGGTTGGGCTGAGGTTTAAAATATTACATATATAGGTATATATGAAATGTTGTTTGTACTTGATATGATTGTTTGTGTTGTTTATCCAACGAACCACAACATATTTTATTTAGAATAATTTAAATGGCAGATTTATGGGCGAGAAATAATTATAACAATTTCACTGCCGCGGGGTTTTCAATTTTTTCGAGATTTTTTCTAGCAATCATTTTATGTTGTGCAAATGATACACAAATAATTGATTCGTCTGTTAAATTAAAATTTTCTGATTCCGTAGTACCTTTCTAAAGTGTTTGTTTGGCAAATATTACTAGAACAACAATTCCACAATACTACTGAAGTTAAATGTAGTTGTAGAACCTTATTATCAGTGTTCATGAATAATTGCTCTGATGAGATCTAGATTCCATATTAATTTTAACTCATCGTTTAGCGTGTTGGTATATAATTTGCTTAATTTTTATGTATCATTCATTCGTACAGCTCACTTATTAACTGAATTGAACTGAAGATGACAACATTTTAATTTGGTAACTGATAAGTAAACTAAGATGAAAGAGAATAATATCACCACTGAGATGTTGATTTCTTGTTTAATTATACTTAAACTAAGTTTAATTATTTAATTTCAATATTTTCAGTTAAAAGAACGAATTGCCCACTTTTCGGGCCAATAAAACCAATAAAAAGATATAAGACACTTTTTGAACGTGTACATTATTTACGAACTTAACCATCGATATATTTGTATGCAAAAGCCATATAATTATTGTTTGTTTATTTTATGATTTTTTCCCAAATCTTGTTCATGAATTATTCTATTTTTTTTTTTGTGATTTTAACAAGCTTTTTACCAGGTGTGTAAAACTGAGGACTTATGATTTTCCATTTCTTTCAAATTATTAATATCATTGTACATTTTTAGTATTTAATGCTAAAATCCAGAAAACTTTAAATATCGAATATCATTGCGCAGAACGCGAAACAAAGGAAAGGTGTTCTTCAGAATGATCACCATTTTTATTTTTCAATTATGGCCAAAAAGGACCTTATTTATTTTTATATTTATTCAGTAAAAATTATTGTGAACCAGATGGTCATCAAACAGCACAAGCAATTGTACTGCT
>JANTEX010247699.1:0-12577 GCA_024741295.1 Macrocera vittata | reverse complement strand
TCGTCGTGGCAAGTAATTTTCATTGGGAACTAATGAAGATCTGTTGAAATTTAAGGAACAATTCGTAATTTTAAAAGGCCATTCTAATTTGAAAGTTTTCCTTTTCTTATTTCCCTAGGTTCCCTACCCCAATTTAAAAGTGCCCGACCCTAATTTTAAGAGACATTGCTTTTTCTTAGGTTGCTGATTCCAAAATTTAAAAAATTCAAAATGGCAGATTCAAGATGGTGGCCATTTATTCCTAAATGTCATCGGTTTGTTTTCAAAATGTGTATTTTTGAGGTCGCTGATTCCGAATATGGCATCAGATTTTGAAAATTCAAAATGGTGGATTCAATATGGCGGCCATTTTTATAATACGCTTTTTTGAGTTCTTGATGCCAAATTCAGAAATACCTAAAGAGGGCAAAATATATTTTTTGGAACAAATGACTACCATCTTGGATTCACTATTTTCAAAGTCTGATGCCAAATTCGGAATCAACGACATCAAAGACCCCATAAATCCATTTACAAAACGATCCGATGAAATTTTGAAAAAAAATGACCGGCATGTTGAATTTTCGAAATCGCGGCACAAGAAACCCGAAAATACTATTTTTAAAACAATTCGAGGACATTTAGAAAATATGGCCGCCCTCATGGATTCGCCATTTTGAATTTTGAAAATCCGATGCCAGATTCGGATTCAGCTACCCCAAACAACCCAAAATACTATTTTTCAAAACAATCCGATGACGTTAGGAAAAATGGCCGCCATATTGGATCCGCCATTTCGAATTTTTCAAATATGATACCATATTCGGAATCGGCGACTTCAAAAACCCCAAAGTACTCATTTTCAGAACAATCCGATGAAGTTTCGGAGAAAAATGGTCGCAATCTTGGATCGGCCACTTTGAATTTTCAAAATTTGATGCCAAAGTCGGAATTCGCGACCCAAAAAAAACCCGAAAATACTATTTTTTAAAAACCTTTAAAACTATCTTTGGTATTAAAAAATGGTTCTGTAAATATGATCTTTTTGTCTGTGGTCTAGCCTTTAAGTCATAATTTCGAGGGGGTAATAGCTCATAAAATACCGTCCCGGAGTTTCTTGGAGTTCCCGGCATTACTCCGGAATTTCTCGTAGTTTCCTTAAGTTTCCCGGAATTTTTTGGAATTTTCCGGAATTTCTTCTGGAGGAACTGAAACATACGTGAGAGTAAAAATAAACAACGAGTTTGAGTGCACACTATTTACAGAAGTTAAACATATGTGAGAGTAAAAAAAATCAAGGACTCGGAATTTCTCGGACTTACCCGGAATTTCTCCTGAATTTCTCTGACTTACCCGGAATTTCTCCGAAATTACCCAGCATTTCTAAAGAATTTCCCGGAATTTCGCCGGAATTTCTCAAACTTTCCCGGAATTTCTCGAGCTTTCCCCGGAATTTCTTCTGTTTGTCCCGCGCAATTTCTCAAGTAGTTACCCTTCGCATAATTTTTTTCGAACTGTTGAACGATGAACTAACAAACAAGTAACCGGAAAATTTGAGTTTATGCGTTCTTAACTGACACACAAATCCCTAAATGTATGTGTGGAAGTTCATCAGCGGTATTGTGTCTGGCCATTAGTGATGCTTTCAACTGCCTTTGAAAACGCTCTACCATTCTGTTAGATGCTGGAAACTGTATGACAAAGTACGAATTCGGTCACAAAATCGAGTAACAAACTCTGAAACAGAAGTTCGAGCAACCTTTTGGACCGACATTTTAGATCAGATTTTCTTCGGGACAATATGAGCATCACTCGACAATCAACCTACTAGGTATACGTGAACGTGATCGAATAGACCAGACAGAAATTTGGATTCTCACAGATCCTGACTACATGCGACGATGAATATTGGCCCGTTAGCAATTGTTTTTGCTCACATAGTGATATCGCTGTTCTTGTTCGGTCCAAGTTTCAGTGAGCCACGTCCGATTTTTATTGGTACTTGGGAACGTCAACCAATGCAAGTTTTAGTCGATTGTTTCATTTTTTGACAGAAACACGGGCCGATTGAAATATTTGTGGCATCTGTTGCTAAGATTTCTGCTGCAATAAAAGCAACATTATAATTATAATCGTCACGCTATGTGAATTTAGGTTTTTGATTTCCCTTTTTATTCGATATATTAGCAATGTGCGAATAGATTGAATCTAGTATTTCTGCCGAGGGGTAATCACTGAAGAAAATAACGTCCCGGAGATTCCGAAATTTCTCCGTAATTTCGCGAAATTTCTCGAACTTTTCCGAAATTTCTCGGAGTTTTCCGAAATTTCTCCGGAGTTTCCCGGAATTTCTCGAAGTTGCCCGGAATTTCTTCGGAATTTCTTCTGTCGTAATTATACGTGAGAGCAAAAAAAAGTCAACGGGTGTGAGAGCACACCACATACCGTAGTCAAACATACGTGAGAGCATTGTTTAAAAATTGAAATTTCTCCGGAAATTTCTCGGAGTTTCCCGGAATTCTGTATGTCCCGCAAATTTCTCAAGTCGTTACCCCTCGGATCAATGTCACCACTCGTGACTAGTTCCAACTTGTCTATGGTCAATCTTTTTCTTATCATTCTTTTCTTGTTGTATCTTCAGTAGACGCCTTTTTATTTATGTTGAATTGGGTGGCAACGTAAATCTGCTGCCCTTTTTGTTTTTCCGTTTATAATTTTGTGGGTGCATGTGTACTCCATTTTAGATATACAACACAAATCACCTCGTGGACGACGTGATAATATCGAAACAATCGATATGGAAATGTCCGATGATGATTTTGACGATTTTGAGGAGCTTACTGAGGGTATGTGCTTTATTTTTGCGTTGAAACTATTTCCAATAAGAACAAAAAATAATATCCAACCTTTTTTACTTTAATTCTAAGATTTGAACACACCTGAAGAGGTGATAGCTGACGACGATTCCGATGAACCACCAACGGAAGCAACACAGGAACCAGATAAGACTGTTGTTGAAGATGACAGTGATTCTCAACGGCCGGACGACCAACAAGATGAACTTGCATGTGATCAAGACGATCGAAAGCCGCCGCAGCAGCTCATTGCCGAAGAAGTTAATCAGCGACAACCACAATTTCAACAGTTTCCTCCACCAAATCAATTTCGTTCGCCGCTCTTTAGTACACCGCCGCCAAATTTTAATAATGCTCGAATGCCGCCGAACACCAATAATCTACACTCACATCCGAACCGATTTTGGAACAATAACAACAATACACAATCGGGCAACAATACATATTCGCCGCGACAATGGAATTCGCCGCAAAATTACCGAAGCCCCGGCATAAATATAAATATGCAACGACAACCGTTACGCGGTCCAATTCCATCGCAAATGCTAGCGAACAACTTTAATGTCTCGCCAAATGCTGGCAATTTCAATTCGCCACGTCCGAACAGTGGTGGCGTTGCCAATAATAGTGGCAATTTCAATTTGCCACCAAATGTGGCCGGTAATTTTAATCAATTACACAACCAATTCAATTCGTCTCAAAGTTTACAGGTCGGTGGTAATTTTACGTCGCCGCAACAATTTAACAATATGAATCGTTTTAATTCGCCCCAACAGCAAGCTTTAATTATGTTGCGAAATCAATTGGTGAATCGATTCAGTTCGCCGCAAGCGCAACCACAACCGCAACCGTTAATGTCGATAGTGACACAAAATGAACTTGAAGATACGGGCGATGATAGACCGCCGTCAATTGAAGATGTCGAAGAGACGGCATCACAGTCTGATGATCAGCAAATAGATGAGACGAACATCGCAACAGATGACGTTGCATTGAAAACGACCGTTGATGTGCCACTGGATTTGTTTCCGAAGGGAGACGTTGATATGCGAATTATGCCACCGTCTATTGTAAGCGGCGGCGGTGGTGGTGGCGGCGGCGACGACGACGACGACATGGATGATGACCAAAAGTCGGATGTTGGTGCGGTGACTGTTCCCGTGGTGACAACTGCTAGTAGCATCGTCGGTGATCAAAGCAATGACTCCTGCTATAGTACGGCAAACAGTGGTGGTAGACCAAATTCAGACAGTGGTAGTGTCGGCGGCGGTGTTGGTGGTGGTAGTGGCGGCGGTGGTGGCGGCGGCGTTGATCAAACAATATCGACACCAAAATTACCACGAAAACCGAATCCATTTAGTAAAGCACCGACGCCTATGTTGAGCAACGATGATCTGTCATCGAACTTTCAGCAACCGCCACGTGCCTTGCTTGAATTACCGACTGCGCCGTTTGTGCCACAACCATTCAATAACAACAATATGGGCGGACATACAATGGGAAACTTTGGTTCGCCACGAATGCCTGGTTTGATGGGCAACGGTGGCGGTGGACTCGGTAATATTCGAATGGGCGGTCAGCAGCAATTCTTTTCGCCGCAACAACAGCAATCAATGCAATTTCAATCGAATCAGATGCGTGGACGAGGTGGCGGTGGAAATGGTTCGCCATACTTTCGACAAAATCGAGGTGGTCCAATTGGTGGGCCCGGACGACCACAAATGGCCATGAATCGAGGAGGTGGTGGTGGAGGACAAGATGGCGGCTTTCGTGGAGGTCGGGGTGGCGGACGAGGTAATTTTAGAGGGAAATGGTAAAAATTAAACGGTTGTTTGTTATTATTGTGTGCACACACTTAAATATGATTGCAGTGTGATTGTGTGTGGGCTGGCCGATTGATTCGTGTACTATTGACATAAGAAAATCGAACATTTTTTTAAATATGACCAAAAACAGAGTTTACAGACAGTTCGAATTTTATTGTTGTGGTGGTCGTTGTGCAATTGAGAAACGCCCATCTTTTTAAATCCATTTTTTTTTCCTTTTGTACAAATTTTATGAAAAATTGTCTTAATATTTTGGGCGAATTTACAATTGGCGAGTCATGTGGAAGCATTTGCTCGAGTGTTTTTTTTTTCTGTGGACATTCGAACGCTCGATTCTGATAATACTCGAAAAGTTGATTTCGTTCACAGGACATAGATACGAAACAGTATTGACAAGTTTTCAAGTATTTTCAGAACAGTCCATTTATGTACACTTGCTAAGGTGCATTTTACTGCACTCTTGAACGACTACTAAGCTACTTAACAAGAAAAAAAAATAGATGAGAATCAGAGAAAATATTAATATAGGCAATACTTTTATTTCTAGATAATATAAGATTATATAATTAGCAAGAGAGAATTGGAAAAGTTTTTGTTGAAATGAAAAAAATAATTAAATTAAATAAAATGAAAAAGAACATTAACGAAGCACTGTTATAAAACGAAAAAAAAAAATGATGAAAACTGTGTTTCTTTAATCGTAATTTTGTTTTTGATTTGTTCAATATATTTGTAGTGTTTTATCCATCAGATTTTCAATTGAATGTAAGTATTGGTAGATGTAAAAAGAAAAGAAAATGTATAACAAAAACCACAATATAATAGAGTAATTACATGATTAATCAATATTTTGTAAAAAAAAAATAACAAATTTAATAAGGCATGTCTGGCAGACACTAGTATGTTTAAACAGAATTCTAGTAGACTAGCTATTGGTATTCTATTAAAAGAAACGATTAATAATAATTATTAATCCCAAACTATATATTTAAAAAAAAATACATTTATCAAATAATCATTGTTACTCTTCTGATTTCTCGATTCTTTCCTTTCTTTAAACAACAAATTATCATAATTATTGCTTTGTGTTTTAATAAATAGCACATATTGTTTACAACATATGTAATATGCAAAAAAAAAACATAAAATCTAATCTAAATATATATATATATAAAAAAAATAAAAAATAAAAATAAAACTGGTGTTGGATATATCCTCTAAGAAGTCGCTAGCTGTACTAGGAATCATTCACTTGGAATCTTTCACTTTTTCGTGTTTCGTCTCTCTTATATGTGTTGAGAATGTCGATTTCTTTTTTGTTGGACTGGCCGTTTTTCATTCGGGATGTATAAAAGACCGTTACGAGCCCATTTTATTTCCAATCAATGCAGTGTGTTTTTCTGTATATCCTGTTCTATGAATATTTGAAAAAAAAAACACTTTCTTCAGCTCATTTGTCGTTCTAACCGCAGATGAAAAGATTTTCTTTAGTGGCGACAATATCACTGCAAATTTTGCTTAGTTCCATTAATAACTGAATTTTGCCATAAGTTTGGGTGTCTTAATCTCGGCAATAAGATTTTGTTTTATCGAATTCCTATTTTCCATTGCAATGACGTTTTTTTCTGCATCGAGCAGTTCGTCGATGTCCAGAGGTTTAATAAAACATAAAACTTTCGTCTACGAAATATTCGAGCCTGCCTCCTAATCAACAAGATCAGTCATATATTGCTATCTAAGTCAACGAAGCAGTAGATTCGTGATCGGTCGGATATTGCAGCCTAAATCAACGAAACAATAGGCCCAGCATCGGTCTGATATTGCCGAAGCAATCAGGTTCGAAATAAGTTGAATAATGCCGTCTAAATCAACGAAGCAATAAGTTCCAGATCGGTCGTATATTGCCATTTAATTCAACGAAATAATTGATTTGGGATCAGTTGGATATTCCCGTCTAAATCATAAATATACCAAGTTCGGAATCGATCGGATAAAGACATCTAAATCAATGAAGCAACAGGCTTGGAACTAGTCGGATATTGCCGTCTAAATCAACGAAGATATCGATATATGATTAGTCGTTTAAATCAACGAAGCAATAGATTTGGGATCGGTCTAATATTTGCGTCTAAATCCACGAAGCAATAGTTTCGAAATCGGCTGGATATTGGAAGCAATAGTTTCGAAATCGGTTGGATATTGACGTCTTAAGCAACGATTCAACAGATTCGAGATCGGTCTGATCGGTTTAAATGAACAAATAAATAGGTTTGAGATCGATTAGATTCTACAGTCTAAATCCATCCGAAGCAAAAAGTTCGGAATCAGTCGAATATTGACATTTGAATCAACAAAGCAACTAGTTTGGAATCAGTCGAATATTGACATTTGAATCAACAAAGCAACTAGTTCGGAATCAGTCGAATATTGCCGTCTAAATCGGCGAAGATTTTGAGTTTGGGATTTGTCGGATGTTGCCGTTAAACCATCAAAGCAATAGGTTCAGGATCGGCCAGATATTGCTCGCTAAATCAACAAAGCAATAAGTTTGAAATCGGAACGATGCTGCCATCTAAATTAACGAAGCAATAGATTCGGGTTGGTCCTATATTGCCGTCTAAATCAACGAAGCAACAGGTTTGAGATAAGTTGGGTATGGCCGTTTAAATAATCAAAGAAATAGGTTCGGGTCGATTGGATATCGCTGTCAAAGTGGATAAAGCACTAAGTTAGGTATCGCTCGGATATTGACGTCTTAATGAACCAATAGGTCCGTGATCGAATAAACGGAGTAATTGATCCGGGATCGGTCGGGTGTGGCGCGTGAATCAACGAAGCAATTGGTCAGATATTGCCAGCAATAGGTTCGAGATCGTTTGAAAATGGCCGTCTTGATATCGATTTTCGCAGAAAAGGAGTTGAAATTTATTTGGGTATGAAAAACAATAATTCGCAATTATTTTATCAGTGCGCCATTTCCTGCGAAAAGTTTCGCGGGTAATGTCCTGCTATTTTTTCGGCAGCATGCCTTAACAAAGGAGAAAGTATTGCGCAGGAAACCTAGTGCCAAAAGTGTACTGTTTGCGCAGGAAATACTCTGGACTATTTCGCAATCGGTCGGATATTGTCGTCTAGATCAACAAAGCAATCGGTCGGATATTGCCGTTCAAATAAACGTATCAATAGGATAACGGCCGGTTTTGATATTTCCGTCTGAATCACCAAAACGGTCAGATGTTACCGTCTAAATTAACGAATCAATAGATCCGTGTCAACGGAAACAAGGATATTTACGTCTAGATCACCAAAGAAATATATTGGGGAT
Source organism: Macrocera vittata (assembly GCA_024741295.1). Taxonomy (NCBI): domain Eukaryota; kingdom Metazoa; phylum Arthropoda; class Insecta; order Diptera; family Keroplatidae; genus Macrocera; species Macrocera vittata. The sequence continues at coordinate 4,592 of JANTEX010247699.1, read as the reverse complement.
CCATTGAATATTGCCGTTTAAATCAACACAAATCGACGGGTCCGGTATCGGATATGGCTGTGTCTTAATCAACGAAGCCGTATGTTCGTTATCCGTTAGATTTTGCCGTCTAAATGAACGAAGCGATTGGATTAGAATCGGTCGTTATTGCTGTCTAAGTTAACAAAGCAATAAGTCGATGATGGGTTGGATATTGTCGTCTAAATAACGGAGCAATCGTTCAAATATTGACGTCTGAATAAACGAAGGAGTAGGTCGGATATTACTGTCTAAGTCAGCGAAGATATCGGATTCGGATTCAGTCTTAAGTTGACGTCTAGATCAATGAAATACGAGATTCCAGTTCGTTCGGATATTGCCATTAATCAACAAAGAAATAAGTGCGAAATAGATCGGATCTTCCCATCTAAATCAACGAAGCAATATATCCGGGTCTGTCGGATTTTGCCGTCTAATTAAACGAACCGATTAAGTACGGAATCGATAATTATTCTGTCTAAATTAACGGAGTAATAGATTTGGGATTGATTTGATATTTCGATCTTTATCAACGGTGAAATAGGTTCGAGATCGGATATTGCCCTCTAACCTAACGAAACAATAGCGCCGTGCTCGGTCGGATATTGTCGTCATAATCAACGCGACAATTTCTCGTATATTGACGTCTAAATCAACAAAGCCAAATATCGATATTGTTCGGTTATATTCGGTTTAAATCAACGAAGCTGCTGTCTTAATCAACGAAACAACATCGGTTAACGGTATCGGTTATTGGCGTCTATATCAGTGAAGCAATGCAACCAGGATTCTATTGCCAACTAAGTCAACGAAGAATTGGGTTCGAGATCGATCGGATATTGCCTTCTAATGTTGCCTTTTAAAACAATAAGATCGGGATCAGTCGGTTATTACCGTCTAAATCAACGAAGCAATTCAATCAGGATTCTATTGCCGCCTAAGTCAGCAAACCAATATGTTCTACATCATTCGGACATATACCGATTACCTTCGGGATTGGTCGCGTATCGCCGTCTAAATCAGCGAAGATATCGGGGCTGGAATCAGACGGCTAAATCGACGAATCATCGGGATTTAAGTCAACGAAGACGCCGGATTTGGAGTCGGTCAGATGTTGCCGTCTTAATCAACAATGCAATAAGTTTGCAATCGCCCGGATATTGCCGTTTTAATCAACAGAGCAATTGATTCGAAATCGGTGGGATGCTGCCTTCTAAATCGACAAAGCAATAGGGCTAGGTCAGCCGGATGTTGCCGGCTACATCAACGAAGTAACATGTTAGAGATTGGACGGATATTGTCGTCTGAACCAATGAAATGACAGGTTCGGGATACACTGCCATCTAAATATACGCGAAGCGGAAGCCTAAAGATCGGCCCGATAATCCACTCTTAATTTACGCCACAAAAGTTTCGGGATCGGTCGATTATTGCCGTCTTAATCAACGTCAGAATACGTTCAAGATCTTTCCGATATTGCCACCTAAGTCAACAAAGATATAGGTTCGCGATTGGTCGGATATTGCCTTCCAAATTAACGAAGCAATAGGTTCGTGTTCGTTCGTGAATTCTCGTCTTAATCAACGAAGCAATCCGGTTCGGAATTGATCGCCTATTGACGTCTTAATCAACGATGCTGCTGGTTCGGATATTGCCGTTCAAAACAATAAACAAAATAGATTTGAAATCTGTCGGATATTGTTGCCTAAGTCAACGGAGCAATGGGTCAGAGATCGGTCAAATATTACCGTCAAATTTGACGAAGCAATAAGTTCGATATTGTTTGAGTATTTTTGTCCAAATCAACGAAGCAATAGGTTCGGGCGCGGTCGGATATTGTCGTCTAAATCAGCGAAGTTATCGTGGTAAGAATCAACGAAGTAACAGTCGGATATTACCATTTAAATCAACAAAATTGTCGCGATCGGAATCGGTTAAATTTGCCCTTTAAATCATCAAAGCCATAGATTTGCAAATCAAATATAGCCGTCTAAATCGCCGAAACAATAAGTCTGGATCGACCGTATCTTGCCGTCTAAATCAATGAAGCAATCGGGTTTCGGCTCGGCCGGAAATTGCCTTTCTTAATCATCGTATCGTACCAGTTTCGGGATATTCTAGTCTCAACAAATCAACAAATTAGTCGAATATTTTCGTCCAAATCAACGAAGAAATCTGGTTCGGAATCGGTTGCGTATTGACGTCTAAATCAACGATGAAATAGCTTCGATATCGGTCGGATATTGCCGCGAAGCAACAGGTTCGCAGTCGGTCTAATATTACTGTCGCAATATACGAAGCAATAGGCTTGAGATCGGTCGGATATTTCCGTCCAAATCAACAAAGCAATAGGTTCGGGATCGGTCGGATAATGTCGTCTAAATCAGCGAAGGTATCAAGATCATAATCAACAAAGAAACAGTTCCGCAGTCTTTCAGATATTACCATCAAGATGTCGGAGTCGGAATTTCGTCAGATTTTGCCGTTTCAATCAACGAAGCAATGGATTCGAAATCGAACGGATGTTGTCGTCTAAATAGCCGAATCAATTGGTCTGTATCGCATCTCGTCGTTTAAATCAATGAAGCAATCGGTTTCGGACTCGTTGTTACGATCATCGTACCAACAGTTTCGGGATCAGTCAGATATTACCTTCTAAATCAACGAAGATGTCAGATTTAAATCAACAAAGCTATAGCTCTGGCGCAGCGGGACATGGCTGTCTATATCAACACAACAACCGAGGTCGGACTCGGTCGGATATTGCCAGTAAAATATACACAAAAATAGATTCTGATTAAACAAAGGCTTGATTCAGGATCCATTGGATGTTGCCATCTAGATAAACGCAAAGACGCTAAAGGTTGCAGTGTAATCTAGAAGCCTCCTAACAAAGATTGCCGTATATATCAACGACGCAATAGATTCCAGATCGATCAGATTATGCTGCCCAAATTAATGAAGCAATTGGTCCAGGATTGGTTATATATTGCTGTCTTAATCAACGAAATAGTAAGTTTGATATCGGTCGGTTACTTCCCTCTAAATCAACGAACCAATACGTTCAGGATCCTTAGGATTTTGCCCTCTAAAAGTAGAAGTGGCTTTAGGATCGGTCGAATATTGCCGACTAAATCAACGAAGCAACAGGTTCAAAATCAGTCGAATAATACCTTTTAAATAAACAAACAGGTTCCGGATCGGTTGAATATTGCCGTGTCGAAATCAACGAAGTAATACGTTCTGTTTCTATTGGATAATGCTTCTAAGTAAAGGGTAGAGATTGGTCGGATATTGTCGTCTAAGTCTACGAAGCAATAGTTTCTGGATGGGTCGAGTGTTCCCGTCTACTAAGTCAACGGCATCAATGGGTTCCGGATAATGCTGTTCAAATCTAAGAGCAGCAAGTTCAACATCGGTCGAATATTGCCGTCTAAATCAACGAACCAATACGATGTTGCGTCTAAACAAGCACGAAAGAATAGGTTCGAAATCAACGAAGCAATAGTTTCGGGATCGGTCGGATAGACTTGAGCAAGAGAAAAGTGGACTTTTCTGTTTTAAGAATTGCTTCTTAAACATTAAAGAAGTATTTTCAGGCAATTTATCGAAACGATTAGACGAGCTCTACTAAGGTGCGACTTGAACTGAACGAGCGGCTCAACCAAAATCGGCTATACTTCGTTAGCTATGCAGTCTGCAAAGTTTGAGAATACTATTTGTGAAGTAATGACATGATGATGATAGTGTGGTGCCATATGGTATTTGGTCAACATATAATACAGGAAAGGCGGAGTTGGTGCCATTTTATAGGAACAAAGTTTCCTACTGGTCCTTCCAAAGCTAAGCGGTAAACTCTTACCCAGTCTATAGTATATTGCAATACGTATCTGGTGACACAGGGCGACGATTGACAGACTGAGCAAAGTTCAAATAATTTTGAGAGGTAGATGGATCTCGCTTTTAATGTATTTTGAGCATGGAGCGCATTTAAGAAATAATGGACAAGGTCACTTTTATCTTATTTTAATCTTTGTTTTGTGGTTGCTTTACGTATAAAGCTACTTTAGAGGATGCAGCATAAACAAAAAGCTTCCTTGGTTTATGCGCGGATCACTAAAGGAAGATCACCCCACTCCGAGATGACAATGCGTTATCCATTAAGGTCAATAATCAAGACTTAACTTATGTCCTACGCAAAATTGGAAAACGGAGCTCTTCAAAAAGTTTTTAATAAAATCCAGAAAGTCATTGATCGAAGTCTTAAAAGAATGACGACTGGCTGAATTTTCGATTCGACGCTCTAAACAATGCTGAGACTTCTGCAATACTTCTGGAGATGTCTTTCCGCGACAGTTTAGCAAGGCCTTTCGTATTATTGTCCAGATTGATATAGCGATTTAAGATTATCTATCTAACGGTGTTTTTGAGAGACATCTACTGGTTTTGAAAGAGATATGCAAAGATTTAATCCTTGTCCTACCGATTTATCTACCCACAAGCATTTGCTTCTATGTTTCTTTGTCCAGGGACACTCTTTCTCTCTCTCTCTCTCTCTCTCTCTCTCTCTCTCT
>JANTEX010247588.1:0-12581 GCA_024741295.1 Macrocera vittata | reverse complement strand
ATGGCACCGGGACGAGCCGGTGCACGTACCTTGCTTTCGGTGAGCTTCTCACGAATCTCACCCAAATCGCCTTTCGTGAAAACGAAACCCACGTTGCCCTTGATGTGCGGCAACAGTTTTTCCAGTTGTGCATTGTTTTCCAAGTGGCCCCGAATCGCTTTGCGCATCATCGTATTTTTGCCCATAAGAACGATACCGGTGCCGCGCAACGACGAACGAATGTGCTGCATCTGACGCGAACCAACATTGTCGGCGCCGACAATAAAACATTTCGGATATTCGTCAAGGAGTTGCTGAAATAAAAGAAAAGATGTCGATTCTTAATAAATGATGAATCGGGTTCACACAATTGCTGTCATGGAATCACACAATCAGACATCTCATTAGAGGCAGTTTTCAACTGACAAAATCCAGTCATTAGTAGGTTCAGCTATTTCTAGCTCTAATGACTTGGACGGATTTTATTCAGACGGGTACTGGTTTTCATCACAACAACAAAGAAACAGCCACAACAGTTACACTTTCTACTTACCACTACTTTTACGAAGTAGCTAGCCTTCCACGCAGCTTTGTTCTCCCTAACCATCGTGAATACGTGTTAAGATTTTAGGAACTGAAACCAGATAAGAGATCATTTATTATCACCAGGTCACATAACCAAACTGTTTTTATATTTTCGTAAATTCAACGACTTTATCGGCATATAGAGCATAAACTCCATAATCATCATCAAACCGAATGCAATTGTTTGCATTTTGTTCAATTCTACAGTTTGATGATGGTTATTTTTCAAGATTTTCAATGAAAATATATACGTACCAAAGCGCTTGCAACAGTAAACTTTAAAGTCACGGACTTAAATGGCCGAATTTAGACAAGATTGCCATTATATACATGCCGGAAGTGTACTTGATTTTGACAGTTCAAGCGAGTAAGTGCTCCATCTAGTAGTGAAAAAGAGAAATTTCTCTCACCATTTTTGTCATATTCCATCAAACCAGGGGCGGATCTAGGATTTTGAGTAGGAGGGGGGCATATATTTCACATGTTTCGTCTGCGGCGTTTGTCGCCCCGATGCAAAAAATAATAAATTGTCCCCATCCTCCAATTTTTCGATTAGGGCGTAAAAACATTCGTTTTATTTCGACGAAAAAAAAGTCCTTTGTCAAAAACTCACCGGAAGGAATCCGGTCGCTGGGGACATGGCCTCATGCCCCCCTCCGCGGTTCTGCCCCTGCATCAAACTGACATCTGTCGGCGAGTAGAACGTGGCAACGCATGCGTTGCTTCGGAAATTCATATGCGTAACGCGCGTGCGCATGACAAACGTCAAAATATTAAACAAAAATTTCGATTTTTTTGCGTTTTGTTTCGTAAAATTTGTGAAAATGAACAAATTATCAAAAATATTTCAACCAGTTCTAGTTATTCCAAAAAATGCGATCGTTAAGCCACAAACTAATATATCCAAAAGCCAAAAGGTATGATTTTTTATAGGTTATACCCGTTTGCCGGGCGCCGACCATTGACTTGCGCCGACCTATTTGCGGCCTCTTTATAACCGAGCATATTCCTTTAATAGTTAATGGTAGACCTGGGCTTAATCAAATCGTCTGGCAATGGCCTTTTCCATTTGTTACCGTTATACCAAAAATCCCTGGACAAGTGTATAAAACTGTTGGACTTTCATATGGCCAAAGTTGCGGCGCAAAAGATGTCCATTCCCCTGCTAACATCATCGGAATTGTGGAGAAAAACCGGTCGCCTGAGCACATCCGAATCGGAACTGTTTTTGACCACAGACAGACACGAAAAGTTACATGTACTTGGACCGGTAAGTTTAAACGCCCAATCACACAGTCCAATGCCTGATTAACACATAACTTCACCTCCCACCAGACATACGAAGAAGCAATTACCGATCTGATGGCATCCATAGCACCTGTGTCATACAAACAGTTTCCATTACGTTTGTATCAGGTACGTTTGAAGGGGGCCACAAAAATGATGTTTGACGAAAATGTAACTGTTTCTCTCGATATTGGCAGATTGGCAACAAATTTCGCGATGAAATGAAAACGCGTTTTGGTCTCATTCGTGCCAGAGAATTTCTAATGAAAGACTGCTATTCGTTTGACATCGACAAGAAAACGGCCGAAACGACCTATGAACAGTTGAACGATATTTACGAGAAACTATTCAAGACTATCGGTGTGCCATTTGTCAAAGGTGAGACGGACACATATAGGCTCAGAGCAATTTTGGCATTTAATTAATTGGTTTTGTGTATGGAAGTCAAGTTGAAGGTGATTCGGGCACTATAGGCGGTACGAAATCCCATGAATTTCACTATACAACCGAAATTGGGGAAGATCATTTGATACACTGTAAAGCCTGCGATCGGATGTACAATCAAGAAGTTTGTGGACCGATTGATGTGTGCGCCGATTGCAATAGTAAAGTGGAGAAATTGGTTGGCATTGAGGTGAGTACGGCATGAACTGAATTGCGTTTAGTTTTGTCCAGGATCGACGAGAATCTCTTCATTTCAGGTTGGCCACACATTTCTGCTTGACGATAAATATTCTAAAGTGTTGGGTGCCACGTTTTTACAGTCGACTGGGAAACCGGCACCGTTGCACATGGGCTGTTATGGCATTGGTGTCACCAGATTAATTGCGGCCGCTTTAGAATCGCAGTCTACGGACAATGAGCTTAGATGGCCGTTTGTTTTGGCCCCGTATTCTGTGTGCATTATACCGCCGAAATCGGGCAGTCGGGAAGAGGAAGCGGTTTCTATGCACACAGAACGTGTTTATCATCAGTTGAGCATGTTGCACGGATTAGAAAATGATGTTTTAGTTGATGACCGATGTAATTTGACGATTGGTAAACGAATGATGGATGCTAAACGGTAAGTACAGTATTCAAATTGCGTTGCTTTTTTTTTACTGAATGGTGTTTGTAAAGCGAATGGGATTTCATTGGCGAAGAATAGGTTGGTGGATGGAGGACCCTATCTATTGGGATTTTGCTTCTTCTCACGGGAGGACAGAGGCGAAACGAATGATACTGTTGAAGACTTATTCGGGCTATTAGTGTCGAAGAACCATTCGGGCGAAGGTCAAAATCGTGTGTTATAGTCTTTATTACCGCAGATCCTTCTCCTGATTCCTTCTGAGATCATCAATTACGTTGATCCGTTCCACTTAAATTTGGTTTCCTCATAGGCTGTCTAGTAACGAAATTCGGCGTCTTCTTCTTTTCGATACTATGCAGACGGAGAGTCATGACTATGGGCCTAATAAATCGGTGTAGATCCATTGTCACGGACGTTCCACTTCAATTTGGTTCCCCCATAGGCGGTCTAGTGACGAAGTTCGGCATCGGTGTAGATCCGTTGTCACGCATGTTCCACTTCAATTTGGTTTCCCAAAAGGCAGTCTAGTGAAGAAGTTCGGTGTCTTCTTTTCGATACGCTGCAGGTGGAGAGTCATGAGTATTCGTCCAATAAATCGGTGTAAATCCGTTGTCACGGACGTTCCACCTCAATTTGGTTTCCCCATTGGCTGTCTAGTAACGAAATTCGGCGTCTTCTTTTTTTCGTACGCTGTACACATGACGAGTACCTATATCTTGGGCTTTCTTGGTCAAGCATACTTTAAGTGTGTCTTCCAACTGAGTTTATTGTCAAGAATAACTCCTCAGTACTTGACATTCTCAACCAATTGAATCGACCGACCTTTCATGGTAATCGCGGAAATCCTCGCGCGGTAATATGCTTTGAAAACATTACCACTTGACTGCACGAAAGCCCCTATTAGTGTCATACCAGCTATCGATTACTGTAAGCGCTCGAGTGGTCAGTCACCCACTGTGGAATGACAAATACCACTGATCCTTACAGCAGTACAGCGATGTCATTGGCATATGCTTGCTTGAGCGCAATGCACCACAATAAATGGTAAAGTACCCTTCCCGGCGAGCGTTCCCGATTCACATAGATAGTCTTTTCGAATTCACCTTTTTTTGAAGCGTTATGTCGATTCCTCAGCATTGCCACAATCCAGTCTGTAAGAACTTGATTTATGCGGTACTCAGCAGCGACTCTAGTGATTGCTTCAGTTGATGAATTATCGAACGCTCCCTCGATGTCAATGAACGTACAAATAGCGACCTCCTTGACACCAAGAGCTCTCTCTCTCTCTAGTTTCCATACTAATTGGTAGATTGCAGAATCAGTTGATGACTATATGCATGTTGGTGCATGCTGCGATCCACAAATTTTTTCTTTCTCATTATATCACTGATGAAACAGCCAATCTGTCCTGCCAGAGTCTTCCGCACTAAGGAAGCAGGACTAATGGGACGAAAATCCTCGAAAATCTCGCACTGGTATGACTTGATCGGGCCAGGTTCAGAATGAACAATATCCTAGCTTTGCTCCACGAGTTAGGTATATAGCGCATAACAGGCGAGGCCGTATAATCGTTTCCAATAGATCATCCGGACCTTTTTTTTCAAATAGCGCAGGACCTGCTGATTCGTACGGTTCATAACACCGAATCGCCCATAGTAGCCTTTCTTTGTTAGTTACTTCATTGGCAACAGATAGGTCTTGGCTCCTGGTTACCACAGCACTTGTCTGAATCTGGTCTTCAACAAACAACTGTTTCTAGAAAATGTGAATACACTAGTGCTTGGACCGTTTGCTGCACGCTCAGTGATTTTAAGAGACATAAACTTCTTATTGTCTGCCCCTTGCCATTAGCTATGACTTTATGCATTCTCGAGACTTCCTTGTTGCCCTAAAGTCAGCTATTAGACTGACTTTCAATGGTTTTTGTAAGGGTCTCTCCTAACACTCGGCTACCTTGAAGCTTCTGCCTGGTGTCGGATAAACAGAATGAGTCCGATCTAGTCTGCCGAACGATACATTTTGTTCTTCAGAATTCGCTATAAATTTGTAAATAATTCGCCACCAACTTCAAAAAACACGCTACCGACTTCAAAAGAAATCGCTACCAATCTCTAAAAAATTCGCTACCAAATTCTAAAAACTTCACACCGACCTTCAAAGCATTCGATTTAGACATGTAAAGAATTCGCTACCAATCTCTAAACAATTCGCTACCAACTTCTGAAAACTTCACTACCGACTTTCACAGTATTCGATAGACATCTAAAGAGTTCGCTACCAACTTCTAATGAATACGCTACCAGCTTTAAAGTAATTAGCTGCCAACTTTTATAGCACACTCTACCGAGTTTAGAATAATTCGCTAACAACTTCTTGCTACCAATTTCTTGAAACTTCACTACCGACTTCCAAAGTATTCAATACAGAAATCCTAAGTATCAACTACCAACTTCTAACGAATACGCTACCAACTTTCAAAGAATTAGCTACCAACTTCTTAAGTAAACGCTACTGACTTCAAAATAAGTCGCTATCAACTTCTAAAAACTTCAGTACCGACTTCCAAAGTATTCCATCAGACATCTACAGAATTCGCTACCAACTTTTATCGAATACGCTACCAACTTTAAAATAATTAGCTACCAACTTGTATAGTAACCGCTAGCGACTTTACAATAATTCGCTAACAACTTCTAAATAGTTTGCTACCAATTTCTAGAAACTTCACTACCGACTTCCAAACTATTCGATACAGAAATCTTAAGAATCCACTACCAACTTCTAACGAATACGCTACCAACTTCTAAAGAATTTGCTATCAACTTCTGAAGAATCCACTACCAACTTCCAAAGAACTTGTTACCAACTTCTAAAGAGTTTGCTTTCGACTTCTAAATAATTCGCTACCAACTTCTGAATATCTCGCTACCAACTTATAAAGAATTCGCTACAAATCTAAATAATTCGCTAGCAGCTTCTTAAAACTTCACTACCGACTTTCAAAGTAAACGATATAGACATCTAACGAATTCCCTATCAACTTTAAAATAATTAGCTACCAACTTTATAGTACACGCTACCGACTTTGGAATAATTCGCTACCAACTTCTAAAGAGTTTCCCACCGATTTCTAGAAACTTCACTACCAGCTTCGAAAGTATTGAAAGAATTAACTAGCAACCTATGAAGAATCCACTACCAACTGCCAAAGAACTTGTTATCAACTTCCAAAGAATTTGTTACCAACTTCTAAAGAAATCGCATTCGACTTTAAAATAATTCGCTACCAACTTCTAAAGAACTCACTAAAAAGTACGCTAAAGAATACGCTACTAACTCTTTAAATAAATCGCTAACCACTTCAATAGAATTTGCTACCAACTTTCGAAAAACTCGCGACAGATTTCTTAAGAATTCGTTTTTTATTACCAATTTTCAAAGAATTCGCATCCAAGTTCTCAGTGCCAGTCTTAATACAAGACAACTTCTCAAATCTAATCTAATCGAAGCAAAGAACCACCTGCGTTTAATTTCCAATGTGAAACGCTCATAGGCCCAAACGGAACTCCGCCTTCACTTTTGTATTGCATCTCGGCTAGCCAACAGAAGTTGAAATATAGTTAAAATGTGATTTTCTGTTTGTTTTCACGCTTTAGCATGGGCTATCCGGTTATCGTTGTCATAGGACCGAAAGCGGCAAAACCGACGGAAAAATTCGAATGCCATCTCGTAAATAGTGACGAATATCTGGAATTATCACTGGCCGAACTATTACAAACGCTAGCAGATCTATCAGGCAAATATTCATATTTTAAATAGATTTTAAGATTAAATTGTGCATTAGATGTTGGAAATAAAATTGGTGTTAACTCGTGTTAGTTGAAACATTATGTTGTTTTAATTATTAACCCCTGCCTTCACCTAGCCCTCATTCTTTTTATCATTTGCCATAGATTTGTGTGTTTAGGAAAAGAGCAAAAATAATAGACGTTCAATCGTTTTTAATTTGTTTTTGTATCTACAGAGCGTTTTATTGATTCGTTAATTGTAAGTATTAATAGAATGACATCTACCAGTTATAATTTAACTATAATTAAGATAAAATACGATCAATATTCCTACTTCAAATATAAAAAGAATATAAAAATAGTATTTTGTTTGTATGTGTTTACTTCTTACTTACTAACAACTTTTTGTTTATTTAATAAAGATTACCGATATGGATCGCGGATCTGTAACCACATTTTTACACCTATTAACGACTTTTTTTTTTGGAAATAAAACAATAATTTTAACTTTTAAAAATACTTATATACGTAACGTTCGCGCACACATAAAATTTTCAGACTTTTCACGAAAAAAAAAGAACAAAAAAAAAAACAACAGAAGAAAATAAGAGATAACATAACAATTTTAGTTTAGACAAAAAGATTTATGGCTTTTATATAATAATTTAATGATATTTAAAATTATTTATTATATTCTAAATTAAAAAAAAAGAGTATGATTCACAAAAAAACCGATTAAAATAAATAACGAGAGAAAAAGTCAACAAACACTACTTAACAAATATAAAAAATATGTGTGTACTCTGTGCGTCATATATTGTTTGTGGCCATTAAAATGTTTTGTGTATATTTTGTTTCATTAATTATGTTAGTTTTTCAAGTAATTTCTGTAGTTTTTCATGTGCATAACGTAATTTTTGGTATAAATCTTTAGTTATGCCAACATCACCTATTGTTGAGAAACGATACGTACGGAAACGTTTATCGTTGTCAATGTACGTTACCGAACCCATCCGTGGACATAGAATAATTTTCATGTGATCGGAGAAGTTAAACTGAAAACGACAAAAAAAAGAGAGAAAAAACGAATTAATTTCAATTTGTAAAAATTATCAAAGAAAATGTCATTTGGAAAATTACCTGCACCGAACCATTTGTTAAATGCATTACAACGGCACAGGTTGTCCGAAACCATGTATGCAAATGTGGTATTCTAGACATATTATCGGTTTCGGCAACAAGAGCTGAACCGCCGGCTTTAACTAAGTGCTCGGTCATGTAACGTTTGAAGTACGACAGAAGCTTAATCTTTTTATCCAAATATTTTGGGAATTCCGTTACGGTTAAATACTTTTCTGTGCCATCCTTTGCAATGAAATGAACGTTGCTACAAATAGAAATAAAAAATACACAGAATATTAAAGGAAATCGACCGATAATGATCAGAAAAAATGACAAAAAAAAATGGCTGGGATTGACCGAAACAAAACAGAAAATAGCCGAAATATATCATAAAATGAGTGAAAGTGAAGAAACTAGAAGCGACTAGTATATAGAGGTGATCAGAAAATGTTCGGAAATGACTAGAAAATATAACAACCAGAATGACTAATGTAGTTTATGTTGATGGTGGTTACCTATAATGACCGAACAAAGCCAGAAATCGATCAAAAATAACATAACATAAACGCAAATGACCAGAACTTGCCAGAAACTGACTAAAAATTGATCGAAAGCGAACAGAAAACGGACTGGAAATGACCGTAGAACGACAATAATAATTATCAGTCCTAATTGTCGGTCTTATTCTGGTTCAATTTATTTCCAATTCTTAATTTACTGACCCCCAATTAGTCGACAAACCCACTCGTATTCCTGACATACCAAACCATGCTTCGAATCTTCCGGATTATTTTGTAACGCTCTTAATGTACATTAATATCGAAGGACTCAACTGACTATGAATTACATTTGCTGACATGCAAGATTCAAGAAGCGTTTGCGGTTGTTGGAGTATATTACCTCTCCTTTTGTGGTGTCTAGTCATAAATGGAGTGTTAAAAAAAAGACTCAACCTGGGGCTTTTATAGTCGGGCCGACGCTGATGATGTGGTTAAAGTGATTAGCGGATTTGCGAGTACACGGTGAGTGTGCAAATTTCGAGAGTACATAGGTTCATTGACCAATTTTTAATCAGTAAGTCCCACAAAAACCAAAGTTAATTTCTTCAAAAATAGAAGACGTGAGCCCAGAATAGCATCTATTATTACGAAGTCGATCAAGTGCTTGGGAGTAATTTTTGACATGAAAATCAGATGGAAAGATTACCTTACTTATGGTATTAAAAAGGATCAAGATGCGTGTGGCAAGACATTGGGTCAAAAACCAAAGACGTGCGCCTGGCTATACGGTAGTGAGACCTCTCTGTGCGAATCTATGAAACTTTTGTGTGTGGGGACCCACGCTGAACTAACTACAGTAGAAGATTTACTTCCTAAATATTTGCTACTGACTTCTTAAAAATTCGCTAGCAATTTCTAAAGAATTCACTAGCTACAAAGAAACTTGCTGCCGACTTCAAAGAAATCGCTATAAACTTTTAAAGAATTCGCTACCGACTTTTAAGAGTTTGCTACCAACTTGTAAAGAATTTTATACCAACTGTGAATTCGCTACTGACAGTAAAAGATTTCGCTACTAATTTCCTACCGATTTTTAAGAATTCGTTACTGACTTTAAACAGTTCACTACCACATTAAAAACAAATTTTAAAGACTACCAACTATCTATACAAGAATTCGCAACCTAATTCTAAATATTTCGCTGGCAACTTCTAATAAATTCGCTACCAACTTCAAACGAATGCGCCACCAACTCAAAAAAAATAGCTACCAACTTTTAAGGAACTCGCTACCAACTTTGAAAGAATTCGATTACGACTTCTAATAAACTACCAACTTCTAACGAGTTCACTAACCGATTGAACAAAAAAAAACTTCTAAATAATTCTCTACCAAATTTTAACGAATTCGCTACCAACTTTAAAATAACTATTACTTAAGAACAAGCTACGACTTTCTAAAGAACTTGCTACCAACTTTCAAAGAATTTGCTACCAACTTCTAAAGAATTCGCTAACAACTTCCAAAGAATTTGTTATCGATTTCTAAAGAAATAGCTTTCGACTTCAAAAGAACTCGCTACTAATTTCTAAAAATATTCGCTACCAACTTCTAAAAAAACTTTCTAGTGACTTCAAAAGAATTTGCTATCAACTGATAAAGAGTTCGCTACAAACTTAATTACCGACTTCCAAAGTATTCGATACAGACATCTTAAGAATTCGCTACAAACTTCTAACAAAAACGCTACCAACTTTCAAAGAATTAATTACCAACTTCTTAAGTACACGCTATTTACTTTAGAATAAGTCGCTATCAACTTATAAAAACCTCAGTACAGACTTCCAAAGTAATCCATCAGACATCTAAAGAATTTGCTACCAATTTTAACGAATACGCTACCATCTTCTAAAGAATTAACTATCAACTTGTGAATAATTCACCAACTTCCAAAGAACTTGTTACCAAATTCTGAAGAATTTGCTTCCAACTTCTAAAGAACTCGCAACAAACTTCTAACAAATTCGCTACCAACTTGTAAAGTATTCGCTACCAACTTCTAAAGAATTCGCTGACAACTTCAGAACAAACTGTTAACAACTTCTTAAGAATTCGCTAACAACTTCAGAACAAATTGTTAACAACTTCTATAGAATACGCTACCGACTTCTAAATAATTCGCTACCAACTTCTATACAATCCGCTACCGACTTCTTAAGAATTTACTACAAACTTCTAAAGAATTCGCTTCTAAAGTATTCGATACATACATCTTAAAAATTCGCTAGAAACTCTTGAAGAATCCGCTACTAACTTTCAAAGAACTTGTTACGAACTTCTAAAGAATTCGCTATCCACTTCTAGACTTAGCTACTAACTTCTTAAGAATTCACTACCAACTTTTTAATAATTCGAACCCGACTTATAATTCGCTACCAACTAAAGAATTTGCCACCGATTCTAAAGAATTTGCTACCGACTGTTAAAGAATTCGCTACCAAATTCTATAGACTCCGCTACCAACTTCTGACGAACTTGATGCAAACTCCTAAAGAATTCGCTACCAACTACCAAACTTACAAAGAACTTATTACCAACTTCAAAAAAATTCGCTACCAAGTTTTGAATAATTCGCTACCAGATTTTAAATAATTCGCTACCGACTTAAAAAAAATTTCTACCAATTTTGAAATAATTCGCTAACAACTTCTAAAGAGTTCAAACATCAAAAGAACTTGTTACTGACTTTTAGAGAATTCGCCACCGACGTTTAAAGAATTCTATACCCACTGTTAAAAACATTCCTACAATCTTCTATAGAATTCGCTATCAACTTCTTAAAACTTGTTACCAACTTCTATAGAATTCGCTACCAACTTCTAAAGAATTCGCTGACAACTTCCACTAAACCTGTTATAACTTTTAAAGAATACGCTACCGGCTTCTAAATAACTCGCTACCAACTACTAAAGAATTAGCTACCATTTTTTTGAGAATTCCAACTTTTTCAAAGAATTCGCAACCAACTTCTAAAGAAATGTTTAGCGATTTCTAAAGAATTCGCTACCGACTACTTAAGAATTTGCTATCAACTTCCAAAGAACTGTAGCGATTTCTAAAGAATTCGCTACCGACTTCTAGAGAATTCGCTATCGATTTAAAATGAATTTGCTACCAAATTCTAAAGAATTTGCTACCGACTTCAAAAGAACTAGCGATTAATAAACAATTTAATACCCACTAAAGAATTTACAAAAAAACTTCTAAAAAAATCGTTCTCAACTTGTAAAGAACAAGCTTCCGACTTTTAAAGAATTCGCTACCAACCTTTTAAGAGTTCACTACTAACTTCTAAAAAAATCACTACCGATTTCGAAAGTATTCGGTACAGACATCTAACGAAATCGCTACCAAATTCCAAAGGATTCAATACCAACTTTTAAAGAACTCTAGAACTAACAACTTCAGAAGAAACCGTTACCTATTTCTAAAGAAAACGCTTCCGACTTTTAAATAATTCGCTACCAACTTCTAAAATACTCGCTTTTAAAGTATTCGATAGACATCTAAAAAAATCGCTACTTCTAACGAATCCGCTACCAATTTCCAAAGAGTTAGCTACCAAATTCTAAATAATTCGCTACCAACTTCCAAAGAACTTGTTACGAACTTCCAAATAATTCGCTATCCACTTCTAGAGACTTCGCTACCGCTACCAACTTCTAAAGAATTCACTACCAACTTCTTAATAAATCGTAACCGACCTCTTATTCGCTACCAATTTCTAAAGAATTTGCCACCGATTCTAAAGAATTCGCTTCCGACTGTTAAAGAGTTCGCTACCAAATTCTAAAGAAAACCCTGCCAACTTCTAACAAACTTGATACAAACTTCTACAGAATTTGCTACCAACTTTTAAAGAATTCGTTACCAACTTTTAAATAATTCGCCACTGACTTTTAAAAATTTCTACTAACTTTGAAATAATTCGCCATCAACTGCTAACAACTTCTAAATAATAAACAAAAAGTTCAAACTTCCAAAAAACTTGTTACCGACTTCGCCAAAGACGTTCAAAGAATTCTCTACCTACTGTTAAAAAATTCCTACAATCTTCTAAAGAATTCGCTACCAACATCTATACAATTCGCTACCAACTTCTAAAGAATACGCTAATAACTTCTACTGTTATAACTTTTAAAGAATACGCTACCGGCTCCTACATAATTCGCTACCAACTACTAAATAATT
>JANTEX010247477.1:0-12587 GCA_024741295.1 Macrocera vittata | reverse complement strand
AAGAAGAAGAAGAAAAAGAAGAAGAAGAAGAATAAGAAGAATAAGAAGAATAAGAAGAATAAGAAGAATAAGAAGAATAAGAAAAATAAGAAGAATAAGAAGAATAAGAATGAGAAGAATAAGAAGAATAAGATGAATAAGAAGAATAAGAAGAATAATGTTCGAGTGGGATTATAGAGATAATGCTCCGACGTAACGACAATCTCTCACAACACACGTTCTTATCATAGACGTTGAATTGGCCGAAAAATCTAAAAGTAAAGTCGATGAGTGCCTAGAGTATCAGAGTAGAATCGGCGACTGGAGTCGTTTCTGAATCAACAGAATCTGTTCATATATCTTCGGTTTCAGGACCCTCAAAACCTTACGATAAAAATAAAATGAAAATAGAAGAGCCTGTTATAGAAGTCTTTGCCCGTTGAAAGGCCGAAAATTTCTGCACAGGAAATTTAACCTGCTGCGGTAACAGAAATTTCAGACGAAACAACAAATTTTGTTCCTTCTGTCGTATAAATTAAATCTGTCGTTGAGAGCAAACCTAAAGAAAAAATCCAGAAGAAGAAGAGCCAACTCTGTCGACACAAGAATCAACGCTACAAGTACACGAAGAACATTCGTTATGAAGTGACAGAGAAAACGGCAAACGAAAAACTTGAAATCTCTGTTTATGAAGTCATTGAAAAACTGACCGACGAAATAGATTCAACTTCAGCTTATGAAGAAAAAGTGGCTAGTGAACCACTTTGGCTAGTTCTTGCTCTGCCTATGAGGTATCCGGAGGAACTAAATGATTCGTCTGTAGAAGAAGTGGAAGTCCAAACAAAAAGTTCATCTTAGGAAGATCAGTCACATACTACAGAGTCAGCGTCGATGGAACGTGCCCATGATGAATTGAACAATAAACCAGAGCACGATACCACACAATTGCTGGATGTAGCTGGTAATGCTGTAACAAATATTGCTTCTGAGGTTACGATTGTGACAATGGCTGATGAATTGTCGGCCAGCAAATCTGTTGAAGAAACAACAACTGAAATTAAACCCATCATTACGGAACGACCAATGAAGGATCTGGAAAATTCAGAGCCGGTTCCAGTTGAAGCAGATTATAAAAAAGAGACGATCGATAACGAAGAGGATGCAGCTGAATCACCAAAACCTAGCTCCGAAGATGAAATTTCAGTCGCTGATGTATCTGAACTGAATAATCGCAGCCAAGTAAGACCGAAGAAGAAACAGTTCTTACCACTGCTGAGGGTAAGATTACAACAGAAATGCCAACAAATGAAGTACTACTATCGCTTTCGGCGACTGAAATCTCGACTACGCCTGAAAAGGAAAAGTAACAACAGATTTGACAACTGACAATGAAGCTCCAGAATCAGCGACAAAAACTGTGGAAGAAATGGCACACATCGACACACGACGACCAAACAAGTAGTGTTACTACCGAAAGTCTTCCTGAAGTTTCCCTATAATCAGTGACAACTAAACAGGTGAATAACCGGAGGTGGTTTTACCCACGAAACATGAACACAGAAAATGTTGCCGAGCTAACACCAGCTTCAAAAGAAATTATAGAAAAAAAGAACCATCGGATTTTATTCCTCTTATTCTACCTTTCCTTCTTATTCTTCTTATTCTACCTTTCCTTCTTATTATTCTTATTTTTCTTCTTCTTCTTAATATTCCTCCACTTCGAATTCTATTTCTCATCTTCCCTAAGATTATTAAATTATCCAACTTTCTTCATATTCTTCTTCACCTTCTTCCTTTATTTCAACTGCTTCTTATTTCTTCATTCGCTCCTTAGATAAAATATCATATTCTTTTCTCCTTCTTCACCTTCTTTTTCTTCCTCTTGTTTCTTTGTATAGCTACGAGTTTTTTTCTTTATTCATACATTGATCATTTCGTTTATCCAGGTATCTCTCTTCATTCATTTGATATTGCTTTGCTGTGTCCTTTCATCATTTTCTCCTTTTTCTTTATTGTTCAACACGTATGCGATTATATCCTAAACATTTTCTACTTAAATTTCATCTTAGTTATCTCAGTCTTCTTCTTCATTTGATTTCTTCTTCTTGATCTTCTTTTGTTTCTTTTTTTTTAATATTCAATTCTTATTTATCCTGATGTCGCTCTTCCATTTTTATTTTCCCGTTTTCATTAATTTCTTCCATCACTTATCCTGTTTCCCTTTATTGTTCAACACTTGCGATCTTACCTATTCTTCTTCTTCTTCATATTTTTCTTGTTCGTATTCTGCTTCTTTTTCTCTTTATGTACATCCTCTTTATTTTCCTTTCTTCTTATTCATCTTCTTCTTCTTTTATACTTTAATCATATTATTTATCCTTATATCTTCCTCAATTTTTTTATATTAATTTGCTGCTTCTTACTGGTAATCATAATTTTCTTCGTTGACTTATCTTTCTTTGTTCCTTTATTGGTCAACACATCCGATTTTCTCCTATTCTCTTAGTCTGATTCTTCTTCTCCTTCTACTGTTTATTCCTTTTCTTTCTATTTCTCTACTACATCTTATTTTTCTCCTCCTTTACCTTCTTTTTCTTCCTCTTTTCTTCTAATTTGTATCTTGACATCGCTCTTCGATCTTTTGAAATTGATTAGCTGTTTCCTAATGATCTTCATTTTAATTTTTCACTCATCTTCTTTTGTTTTAATTTTTCTGAACAAATCAGGACAAGCTTTGTATACAACTTACAATACCATCATTTATATCACTTTAAGAACAGCTTAAAGATTAAGAGCTGAAGTTCGTTCTAAAATCTTAAACGCGCTAAAAGGAACTTATTTAGGAACCTGCTCAAAAATTCATGCTTATTTGACCAATAATAAATGTATTAGTACCACTGGTGAAATAAAGGCTGATGTGTACAATTTTGAAAAATCAATAATAAAACAAAAAATCTTTGGAAATATAAACTAAGGAAAATTCTAAGAACGGTTTTAACCCGAGCTAGGAATTCCAATGATCTTATTGTCTGGATGAGACATAGTTTATTGAGAAAAAATTAAAAAATTAACTTGGAAGGCTAATTAAAAAACATAAATTCCTGTGAAAAGACTCCTCAATTTTAATTGGATGTAGGCGCTTTCGCACCTTTCAAAATCTCTGGCAAGGAAAACGTATGGCCAATGATGTTACAAGAAGGTTTTGAGTATGCTTCTTAAACAGCTGATCAATTTCTTCAGAGCTAATATTGCTTTTGCATACATACCAAAATCATCACGGTAAGATAATCTTCATTGAAATGCAAATTATTTAAGACCTATAAGTCTGACCAGTTTCTGTTTAAAAAGCCACTCAAAACTGATATATCATAACTGTAACACTTGTATAGATGTCCCTTGCCTACTAACCAACACTGGATATTCAAGGTGCACTTCAAAACACATTCATAGAGTCCATGACAACGGTTTGTTAAACACACGGAATCAATTCTTTACTAGACTCCTGATAGACTCTTGTGGTTCGATGTCATATGCTTTCAGAAGGAAAAATATTTACAACCTTGGCAGAACAAGAAGTATCAGAAATGCGGTAAAAGGATGCCCTGCGGTAAGAGGATATATTCTGATGCATAGTAGAAGATCTATTAGTTTGCGTGTACAAATGCAGAACTAGTGCAATTAGAGCGAACTCAACGAAAACACTTCCAAAACTTTAATGATAGAAAAACACCAGGACTAAACAAACGGTCTCTCTATGCCACGGGTTTTAACAATTAAAATATCGCAATTTTCGTTGAGATCGGTGGGAATTTAGTAGCATCGAAGATATTCAGGTCGTTTACGACGAGTAAAATATTCGCTAGACCTGACTATCAAAATCGTACATATAATGTGAACATGCCGTACATTTGCTTCGCCTTATTTGCAGTTGGTACAGCTATATAGTCAAAGGTGACTTTCGACAACAAGACTTCTATAAGATTTCAAGATTTTAGTGAGACTATAAGTAGAATTCAAGATTTCAATGAAATTTAAATATTCGAATGCGACTGCAAAGAGATATTTTCAATGGGATTTTAGTGAGATTCAATGATTTCAATGAAACTAAAATGTGGTTTCAAGATTTCAATAAGAGTGCAATGCAAGGGTATTAACAATGTTTCAATATGTAAATGAGACTGTGACGAGATTTCAAGATTTCAATGAAACTAAGATTTAAAGAAGGCAGCAATAAGATGTCAAGTTTTCAATGTTATTTGAAGATTTTAATGAGTTTGTGAGATTCCAAGCTCTCAATCCGATTGCAAAGAGATTTCAAGACCAATAATATTTCAAGATTTTATTGTGACTGCAAGGAAATTTCAAGTTTTCAATGGCATTTCAATGAGATTTGAAGGTGAAACTGCAATGATATTTCAATTCAATTTAAAGATTTCAACGGGATTTCAGTGACATTTCACGATTTCAATGGTAAATTAATGAGATTTCAACTAGTAAATTTAAAGATTATAAACAGAATTTCAATTCTATTTAAGTTCCAACGATACTGACTGGCTACAATATTTCAAAAAGATTTTTTGAAAAGATTGCAATACAATTTTGTGATTTTAAGAAATTTCCGTGAGATTTCAATATTTCAAGGAGGCAGCAATAATATTTCAAGATTTCATTGCGATTTCAAAAAGATTACAAACAGATTTCACGATATTTTCAATGAAGTTTGAAGATTAAACTGCAATGATATTTCAATTCAAGATTTCAACGATGTTTCAGTGAGATTTCAAGATTTTAATGGTAAATTAATGAGATTTCAATATTTTAATGAGATTTCAACTAGTCAGCAATGAAATTTGAAGATTTCAAACAGAATTTCAATAAGATTTAAGTTTCCAACGAGACTGACCGGCTAGAATGATATTTCTAAAAGATTTCAATGAGACTGCATTACAATTTTATGATTTCAAGGGAGGCAGCAATAAGATTTCAAGATTTTATTGTGATTTCAACAAGATTACAAAAAGATTTCACGATAATTTCAATGAGATTTGAAGATGGAGCCGCAATGATATTTCAATTCAAGATTTGAACGATGTTTCAGTGAGATTTCAAGATTTCAATGGTAAATTAATGAGATTTCAATATTTAAATGAGATTTCAACTAGTCAATGATGTTTCAAAAATATTTTTTAATGAAATTGCAATATAATTTTGTGATTTCAAGGGATTTCTGTGAGATTTCAATATTTTAAGGAGCCAACAATAAGATTTAAGGATTTTAGTTAGATTTCCACAGAGTTGCAAATAAATTTCACGATGATTTGAATCAGATTTGAAGATGAAACGGCAACGATATTTCAATTCAATTGAAATATTTCAACGGGATTTCAGTGAGATTTAAAGATTTCAATGAGATTCAGTGAGATTTTACGATTTTAATGGTAAATTAATTAGGTTCAATATTTAAATGAGACTTCAAGTAATCAGCAATGAAATTCAAAGATTTCAAATAGAAGTTCAATTAGATTTTAGTTTCCAATGAGACTGACTGGGTGCAATGATATTTCAATTTGATTTCAATGAAATTTTGTGATTTCAAGGAATTTTCGTGAGATTTCAATATTTCAAGGAGGCAGGAATGATATTTCAAGATTTTAATGTGATTTCAACAGGATTTCAAACAGATTCCACGATGATTTCAATGAGATTTTTGAATGAGACTGCACTGCAATGCAATTTCAAGGTTTCAATGCGATTTTAGCAAAAATGGCAATGAGACTGCAATAAAGATGTCAATGAGAAAGAATAAGAATTCAATGAAATTTCAAAAATTTTAATTGAATTGCATTGAAATTCTCAAATTGTTTTAAAAAATTTACAACATGTGGTTATGATACACGACTCTTAATAAACATTCTTTAAAACAGTATTTGCTCAATCTCTTTATCTACAATTATTTCTTTTACTTCTTCTTCTTCTTTTTATACGTTCTAGTTGTTCATCTTCTTTGCTTTTTCTTCGCATTTTGCTTCTTTTTCGTTTCATTCTCCACTTTGCTTTTCTTTTTATATTTCATCTTCCTTTCCTTTACTTCTTAAAATATTGTTCTTCCTCTTATTCCTCTTATTTTTCTTGTAGTTCGATATCTTCTACTTGTTTTACTATTTCTGATTCTTCTTTCCTTCTTCCTATTATTCACCTACTTTTTCTACATTTTAGTCTTCTTTCGCTTATTTTGTTTATATTCTCCAACTATTTTTCCTCCTCTTCGCATTCTTCTTCTTTTCACTGTATTTTTCTTCTTCTTATCTACCTTGTTCTTTTACATTCTTTGCTTCTTTTTCGTTGTCTTATTCTTCCTCTTAGTATTTGCTCATTATCTTTATCTTTAATTATTTCTTTTACTTATTCTTCTTCCGTTTATACGTTCTAAATGTTCTTCTTCTTTGACTTTTTCTTCGGATTTTGCTTCTTTTTCGTTTCACTCTGTCTTCTTTTTCACTTTCTTCTTCCTCTTCTTTTTTCCATTTTTTTCTTCGCCTTGCTCTTCCACTTCCTTTTCTTTTTCATACTATTTGTATTCTCCTTCTTCCTTTTTCTGCTTCTTTCCTTCTTTTTACTTCTTAAAACATATTCTTCCTCTGATTCTTCTTATTTTTATTGTTCTTCGACATCTTCTACTTGTTTTACTTTTTCTGATTCTTCTTTACTTCTTCCTATTGTTCATATACTTGTTCTACTTTTTATTCTTCGTTCCCCTATTCCGGTAATTCTCCAACTATTTTTTTCTTTTTCGCATTCTTCTTCTTCTTCCTTTTCTTCTTTTTCCTTATCTTATTCTTCTTTTCTTTATTTTTCTCCTCATTCTCTATCCTTTTGTCCCAATTCCTTTACTTTTTCTAAATCTTCTATTGTTCTTCTCCTTCTTATTTTTCTTTCTTCTTACTCTATCTAATAGTCGCTTCATTAAAGATTAAAAGGATTAAATTAGCCCTGTCTTTTTAATCATATTGGCTTCCAATAAAGAACTATGTGGGACTCGGTTATGTGGAATTTCATGAAGTTATTAGTGAATTGTAATGGGCGCCTCGCTCTTTCCTCTCTTCCTATGTAATCGAATAAAATGTAATCGAAACTGCACACGAATAATTCAATTTTGAACGAGAAATCAGTAGCTATCCCCGCACAACCATATATTACCACCATGCTTAGCTGAAGTGGCCATTTGGCCGTATAAAGGTGGTTAAAAATCTTTCTTTTCATACGTACGCTCAAACACACATCCATAGATGTATTCATACATCATATGGTAAACTTAAATTACTACCGTACCAACAACCATTCATAGCACACAAGCTATCTTCCAAATGCTGATAAATATGAGTTTCAAGCTGAAAAAACAATAATTTTTAGTTTGAAAGTTAGTTTTGCGATAAATCTCCTGGAGGGTTCTTTTTATTCGTGTGTGCTGTAGAGAAAAAAAAACACACACACACTGAAGAAACTCTTACTTTATCTATAATTTTTTTTCCCCTTTTGAAGTGAGTGCGGAAAAAGTTGATATCGTAAATAAGTATATGTATAGTATATAGGTGAAGCCGGTAAATTGTAACAAACAGTAAAAAAGGATTCGTTCGAGATATATTTGACCTGAATAGAGCTCTGTGATAATAAGGTTCGAATCGTGTTTGGAGAGTGAACGCTGGCGCTACAATATCATAAGGTTGTATGTTACGAAAATCTAAAGTATACAGGTTTTAGATTGAAGAACGAAAGTTGCGCATCTACTTCAGATTTATAGCTATAGCATATACGATTGCCTGACATTGTAGTGTCCGAGCAGTCTAAAAGCCACATAATTTCGCAACCGGAAAAGTGTTCGTCATCCGGATGACTAACCTAACCACCACTAAATTATATTATCTGTTTTAGTGTAATTTAGATTATATCTACAATATTTATTGTTATACCTATTATCTAGGTATATATGCAGTTATATATGGGACACGTTATGGTCATAATACCACATTGAAGCGATAATGGTGCACATATGGCCTGATGTGGTGATCCGATGATAAGATTTGTGCACCCAATTTCAATTATACTGATTAAACAAAGATATGCACTTGCAACAGTCATTATTGATTGCGGATGAAATGCTCGTATAACATATTCGTGGACAACGAGGTGAACATATTAAAATATTACAGCTATAAGATGGTTGGATATGTATATATATTGCATATATAAAGGTATTATTAAAGGCATCAGCAGAACATTGCTATTTGTATATCCATATGTTAGTTAATCATCTTATATTGTACATATATGGCTTTGACGAAATAGAACAATTATTGCCAATGTGTATAGTCCGTGGAGAAAATGTTATTCGTTTACTTTGGAGCTTAGATTGTATATACAGGCATTAAGTCGATTTATCAGACATTACAGTTTGGCTCATATAATTGCTGTTGACCTTAACACTAATATGCAGATTAACTATTCAAAGGAAACTATCTTCGCAGTATTAATATTTAGTAAATATAACACAATGTAATATATTCTATAAAGAGACTCTTTGTAAACACCGAATATAGAGTGCTTCAACTCCAACTCAGATAATGAACATTATTTTCGAGTCTTGCAAATAATCAAGATTACTTAAAGACAGCTTCTAGTAATTTAAAAGTTTGTATGAAGGGCCGTCGAAGTGAAACAAAAAGAGTTTCTTCACAGACTCTTTTAACACTCTTTTGAGAAAATTATGAGTGTTAATATGATACAGTTTTGAAAAAAAAAAAGTTAATCGGCCAGAAATAGTCTAAGCGAGCAACCCGTTTGCCATAGACTATGATTACGAAAAATATATATGCAAATCAAACTATGACCGCCCTCAAAATTGATATGTAAAGTAACGTCGAGATATTTCACAATGTAACGACCTGTCCATACATTTGGTATTAGGTATATTGTGCACCATATGTTCCAGTGATGTGGTTTGTCACAAGCATATGTCAAATACGACAGTATAAACGATAGAAATGTCATATATATGATATATATATATATTTAGTACTCGTTTAACTGCCGTATACAGATCTACCCGAATGCTTTAGTTTTAGCACCTTTGTTTACCAAAATGTATACTCTTTATGCGCATATATAAATACTTATGGCTCTTTCCACGGTAGAATTTAATTTTGACTTTTAATTTGGACGTTATTTTTAGGCAGAGCATTAACAAGTAGGTACACCACAAACGTTTTAAGAAAAAGAAAAAACTTTTTAACAAAAATGACCTTGTCGCATACGTTACGTTTTTTCAAAGCTCCATATGATAACTGAATGAATCTTCGAACTTTTTTTTTAGAGTATAGTTAAAAAAAACTCGATAAAAAATGTCGCAGGCATCACGCTGGACAACGCAATGTACGCCTCGATACGCCACACCTGTGTGCGATAAGACAATTTAGCTGCAGCTGCCACACAGAAACACAGACAAGCAATGCACATTTTGCACATTTTATATGTATATTATATGTTGCCCGAAATTGTTTTATATGCATTCTTAAGTGCCGTTTTCGGTCTGTACAAAATTGTAGATATGCAACATATAAATATATTTGTATTTTCCTGACTGCGACAATAAATACGTCCGTATTCTGGCCTTTCTCATAAAGCATAACGAGCAGGGCGAGTATTTCTGTATTCCAGTAGAACTGCACTTAGTTCATCATTGTGCAGACACATTTAGGCAGTGGGTCACCCTGTTAACATGATACTATATATATATTTGAGTTGCTAAATTGGAATATTATGGCGCTGAACGGTGTTGCAGGTGCAAGCAACAGTTTGCATTACAAATGCTTTTTCATATACTAAAAAACGGCATAACATTAAATCAAAAAATATTTCTGCATTTATTTGTGAATACGTTAAGTGTTTAAAGTTTAGGTATAACTTTTATTGCGGTAATAATAAAAGTATATATATAAAATGTATGTAATATACTGATATCGTGAAAACCGAATAGTATTATGTAAATTATGCTTCTAATAATAAATCAAACTAACCAAGAAAGAGAAAGCCCAAGTGTAATGGCTGTTTTATTTCCCTAGTAACAAATCTAGTCGATATTACCACATATAGCCCTAATATAACTCTAAAATAGGGCAATGTTTGGTAATTTTGACTTGATTTGCTATTTCTGTTACTTGAGTTACGGTCATAAATATAGAAATATAGTTTTTCATAAAGTATTAAATTGTGATTGAATTCTTGTTTTTGATGGCTTTTTATCCTCGAGGCAGAAATCACTCGAAAAATTCGTGTTTCACAGATTTTTATGAGATTTCAAGATTTCAATGAGATTTCAATTGGATTTTAATAAGATTTCATGATGCCAAGTGGAATTCAACATTTAAATGAGATTTCAATGAGTTTTTTGATACTTGATGAGATTTCAATATATCAATGAAATTTTGAGATTACAATGGCATTTCAAATTTTCAATGATGCGATTTGAGGATTCCAATACGATTTCAAGACATTCAAGAAATTTTATTTAATTTTAAATGTTGTAATGGGGTTTCAATTTTAAATTTCAATTAGATTTCAAGAATTTAATGGGATTTCAATGCATTTCAATAAGATATTGGTGAGATTTCCAAATTTTAATGCTACTACGATTTCAATAAGAGTTCAATTAGATTTTAATATTACAAAAGGAACTCATACACATAAAAAGATTCATAATTCAGGAATGGAAGATCGTTATAATACTCTGCCGTGCTAGCGAGAAATGCCGTATGTCCATTAATAATGTTGTGCAACACTCGACCATATGATAGTTAACCTATATAGTCTGTTCTTAAATTAAATTTTAATTTTCAAAGGTTTTTGTTAAATTTCAAGATTTCAATCGGTTTTTACTGAGATTTCAAGAAGATTTTAATAAAATGTTAGCATGCAATGAGATTTTAATGGGTTGTCAACATTTCAATTGGATTTTAAAGAGTTCATAAGATTCAAAAATTTCAATTGAATTTCATTGAAATTTCAAGACTTTAATAAGGTTTCAATGAGATTTCAAGATTACAAGATTTTGACATGATTTCAATTAGTTTTAGGATTTTAATGAGTATATATAGTAGTATATGAGTGAATAATCAATGGAATTGCAATTATATTTCGAGATTTCAATGCGATTTCAAGACTTAAATAAAATATATTTCAATGAGATCTTAGTTTAGATTGTCATTTTAATGGTGCGTCAATAGAAATAAAATTTCATTTATTGAGATTTCAAGATTTCAATGAAATGTCTTGATTTTTTAAGATTTAAAATTTCAAGATTTCAATCAGTTTTTCAAAATTTTATGCTTGAAATAGGTTTTCTCAACAAAATCGACATGTTTTGAGTTTTAAAATGAGTCAATTTTGAAATCAATTTTAAATTTAAAAAAAATTGTTATGAGATTTCAAGACTTCAATAGGATTACACTGAGATTTCAAGAATTCGAGATTTCAATAGCTTTACAACAAAACTTTAATGGGAATGCAATGAGTTCTTTAGGTTTTAATTAAAGAGTTCATACGATTTCAATAATTCAATGGGATGTCAATTGTCAATGCCATTTCAATGAGATTTTAAAGTTTTTTTTTTTTCAATTTGAACTTCAATGGAAATAAAATCATATTTAATAAGATTTCTATGAAATGTCAAGATTTAATTATAATTTCAACATTTGTATTGTGAAATTTATATTGAAATCTTGAAAATATAATTAATTCTTTGAAATTTAAAAATTACATTAGAATTTCAACACGATCAGTCTTCAGATTTAAATGTCAATGAAATATAAAGAATTATTTAAGTTCTTTAAGATTTTATGATTTAAATAGAATTTTACAATAAAATAAACATTTTAAAAGATTATAGGTTATGACATTTAAGGACTTCTATAGGATTACTCTGAAATTTCAAGAGCTCAGGATTTAAATATCATTACAACAAAACTTCAATGAGAAAGCAATGAGATTTTAAGGATCTTATTTAAAGAGTTTATAAGATATCAATAATTCAATTCAATTTCAATGTAATTTAAGGATTTCAATGAGATTTCAAAATTTTAAGATTTTAATGAATTTTAGGATTTCAATAAGGTTTCAAAATTTTTAAAATTATAGCGTAACTTGAAGATTTCAATGGTATTTTAATGCATTTTTAATATTTATTGAAATGTTAATGAAACTATAAGAAGTTTAAATGATATTTCAAGCTTTCAATGAGATATGAAGACGTGATATTTCAAGATATCGATAGCAATTCAATGGAATTTTAATTTAAGAGGTATCAATTTCAAGCTTTAATGGGATATTAGAAAAATTTTAAGATTTCAATACGATTTTTAGAATTCTTTATTTAACAGGATTTTGCTATTTCAAGATGTTTACAAATGATTTACGATTTCAAGATTTCAATATGATTTTATTAAGGTTTCAATGTGATTTCAATATTTAAGTGAGATTTCAATGAAATTTCAAGATTTCAAAATTTTAAATTATTTTAATGAGCTTGTGAATTTCAATAAGACTTAAATTAGAATAAA
>JANTEX010247365.1:0-12596 GCA_024741295.1 Macrocera vittata | reverse complement strand
AGGATAAGAAGGTGAGAACAGTTGATAAAATAAAAGAGAATAGTTTAGACCAAATTGAGGGTAAGAAGTGAGGACCTTGATCTGACAATAAAATAGAATAGTTTAGATCTAAAAGGGAATAAGAAATGATGATACTTGGTATCAAAAGAGGGTAGATTAGACATATTTGAGGATAATAAGTGAGAACATTTAAAATCTAAAGATAATAGTTTATTGAGGATAAGAAATAAGGACATTTGATAACCGAATAGGATGGACTAGACCTAATTGAGTGAGAACATTTTATAACAAAGGAGAATAATTTATACCAAATTAAAGAAAAAAAGTGATAACATTTGATAAAAAAGAGATTAATTTAGACCAAATTGAGAATAAGAAGTGAGGACATTTGATTACATAAGAGGATAGATTAGACATAATTGAAGGCAAAAAGTGAGAACATTTGAAAATAAAAGATAATCGCTTAGACCAAATTGTGGATAAGAATTGAGGAACTTTGAGAACAAAAGAGTAAAGTTCAGACCAAATTGAGGAAAGGATTAGAAGACATGAAAGACCAAATTAAGGATAAGAAGAGCGGACATTTGATAACAGAAGACAAAATATTAGAAGTAGTCTAGGATTAAAATGAGAACATTAACCAACAAACAAGGATAGCTTAGACCTTATTGAGGTGAGGACATTTGAAGAAGAAGAGAATAATTTAGACCAATTTAAGTATAAAAGTCGAAGACATTTGAGAACAAAACAGAATAGTTTAGCCCAAATTGAGGAAAAGAAGTGGGGACATTTGAGAACAAAAGAGAATAGTTTAGACCTAATTGAGAATAATAACTGAAGTAATTTGAGAACAAAAGAACATAGCTTAGACCAAATTTAGTACAAAAAGTAAGGACATTTGATAACAAAGGTGGATATATTAGACCAAATTTTGGATAAGAAGTGAGGACAATTGCCAATAAAATCTAGACCTTATTGGAGATATGATGTAAGGACAATTAATAACAAAAGATGATGGATTAGACCTAATTGAGGATAAAAAGTGAAGACAGCAAAAGAGAATAGTTTAGACCAAATTGAGGAACAGGGGTGAAGAAATTTGAGAATAAGGGAGAATAGTTTAGATCAAGTTAAGGGTAAGAAGTGATGATTAGACCTAATTGAGGATAAGAAGTGAGAATATGTAAGGACACAAAAGAATTGTTTATAGCTAATATTGGATACGAAGTGAGGACAAAAGAGGATAAATTAGACATAATTGAGGATAAAAAGTTAGGCTATTTGACAGCAAAAAAGGATAGATTATACCCTTTAATGAGAATACAAAGTGAAGACAAGAAAATAGTTTAGACTTATAGGATAAGGAGTGAGGACGTTTGATAACAAAGAAGGATAGATTTAACATAATTGAGGACATTTGAGAATAAAAGAGGAGAGTTTAGACCAATTTCAAAATAAATTATGTGATAACACAAGCGAATTGCTAAGACCTAATTGACGATAAGAAGTGAGGTAATTTGAGCAAAATAAAAGAGAAAAAGAGAATAGTTTAGACCAAATTGAGGATCATAAGTAAGGACATTTGATAACAAAAGAGGATAGATTAGACCTGATTGAGGAAAAGATGTGAGGACGTTTGAAAACAGGAAAGATTAGTTTAGACCTTATTTCGAAACAAAAAGGCACATTTGACAACAAGAGAGAATAAGGCATGAGGGCATCTGATGATAGATTAGAACTAAATAAGTTTACGAAATGTGCCAAGTCTCAAATGAACTAAATCATCTTCCAAGATTCTCATAGAAGCGAAAAAATTTATGTTTCACAAAAAAATACGTACACAATTTTGTAGTAGGTACATAATAAAAGTTTAAAAACGAAAAAATACAATTTGAGATCAAATATTCGAGCTTAAGGACAGATATTGAGGACCAAAATTTTACATTGCTAATTTTGTTCTCAAATATTCTCAATTCTTTCCACTGGGTTCTGCTAGGCTCAGATATGATGCCAGTGTTCTTACGTTAAAAAAGGATCTTCCAGATTCTTGCCAATTTTTTCCACTTTCAGCTGTCGTATCTGTGCCACAAAATCCTCGTTTTTACACATCATAAAGGCGCAATCTTTTTGTACTATATATTTATGATTATAGTGTACCTACCACAAATTATTGCCACTGTTAAAAAAAAATTGGACCTAAATAAATAAATTGGGCTGTAGAACAAATACTGGACCAAATAAATCTAATATTGGACAGTGACATAAATCTTGTATTGGACAGTTCGACAAATCAATTTTCAAAATACATTTATGTAAGTTAGTCATGGGTACAAAATGGGTCCACAGAGATATGGAAAGATTTACTCTTTCAAGCACATGTCTAGTTTGGACAGGGTTGGATTGCAGATTAGGTCGTTTAGTGTGTCCCTTATTTGCCTGTGTTGGGTTAACGTTGTGTCTGAACTCAATATGTCGAGGCTGGAACCGCGTTGGGTCTGAGCCCTATGTTTCCAAGCCGCGTCCAAGTTAAATCTGAACACAAAGTGTGTATAGGCTATATCAAACAAAATAATATAACTGTATAGGTACATACAAATACTTCTTTGAGTTAACATGTTTAATACAAAATGGGTCCATATAAATTAAAATTGGTAGCCTTCGGCATTTTACAAGCGAAATAAAACTTAAACAAACAGAAATATAAATTTATACGAATTGATGATTCGGTTAATTAAATTTCAATTATTACTACTAATTTTTGTTTATGTTTCAAATTATTCTCTAAATACCTACATATATACACCTCTCAACAATACACATCTGCACACATAAATTTCATGTTAAATTAATTATCTGTGAAAAAAGGATTTTCCACTAACCTATCAACATGTTCATTTACCATTGTATACCAAAAGCAAGAAATATTGATAACACAAAAAAAAATAAACTCATAAAATATAATTATGTATGATATGTGTATACTAATTATCGACGCCAATTTGTCTGGTGAATGATGTACATGATATAATAGCCAACCATATTTCTTTCATATATACTCGTACATATAAATTAAAAGACACTAGTGGCAAAACACATAATTTTTACAACATTATAACAAATACAAAATGTTATGCTTCTTTTAATAAAAATAAAACCATTATATAGCCATACATATACAAATGCTATAACTTCTTTGCGCGCTCCATTTGAAACAATCAACCAAAACTTTGGCCTAACAATTTTCAAACCAACAAATTCATGTTGTATATCTATCATAAGGTAATCATAAAACATCCATATAAAACGTATTGTATGCCATCAATGAACTATAAATTTCATTATTAAAAATTTAGATGGGCGAGTAAAGTAATCATAAAAATTATATTACTATCGTCGTAAAAACCTATCTCCAATTTTTATTACAGGCTGTGAGGTAGCTTTGGCTCAACACTCATACACTTTACTCTTTTTTGCTGAGCCACTTAAAACAGAGGCTGAACTCAAACAGTATGTAGTTTTTGTTTCTGTATAGTTTTTTTTTTTCAAATAAAAAAGGCGTTACAACAAATAGCACGAAAAACTTGAAAAGGCGGGCCATAAGTCTCCTTGGGTATTTATTAAACCGTGTTTCAAGTTGGATGCGGTATCGAAAAGAAAAATGTCGAAAAGCCAACCTCCGTTTACCTGCGTGTGCATTAGTGGAATACACGTTTGTGTGTATAATTTTTATTTAATGAATCATTCATGTTGGTAACATGAAAACATGACTTACATCAATGCAACTTAAGCATATTATTGGGCGGGGGCGGACCTGTAGAAATATTTAAGTCACTAACACTAATGTGAATATTAGTCCGAAATTCTGATGTATGTACTCTGGTCGTGTTTCAAGTCTTAGGTTTTTTAAATTAGTTACCATTGTGCCTTAAATGTGAACGGTCGGTTGAGAGTTCATATTTTTTTTCAAAAATCGTTAGGTAGATAGTTTTTTTGTTGTTGTTGTTGCAAAAGTAAAGTGATCAGAAAAAATCGATTTTTCACAATACATCACATCAGTTATATACGAACTAATCAGTAATCAGTGCATAAAGAATTTCGTTAACTGTTGTTATATATATGTATACAAGAAATTAAGTGACCTGAATAAATTTTTAAGTGTTATAAGTGTGTTATATCAACATTTGGAATTACGTCGTTATTTGTTTTTTTTTTATTAACATAAGTGGAAGTTTCTTAAATTGTGCTTAATTTAAGTTATTACCTATATATGTACATATTTTATACATAATTGGATGGTATTAGAAATATGACAGTTACAAATATTGGAGCAATGCATCCTTGCTTCAGTGGATATGCTTTTCAAGGTAAAATTAATTAGTGATTATGATTTTCGTATTATTCTTTGTTTTTGTGAATTATTAATGCTGTTTTCCCACCCTCTAGTAGCAAATAAGTTGTATAGTAGTACTAGCAACTTTTCGAGTTCTGGTTTAAGTTGTAACAACCACTGTAAAACTTATTTTGCTATTAGGGCAATTGAATCCAATTTTCGAGTCAGATTAAAGTTAATAACATATTTTAACGGAAGTCTTGAGGTTAGAGTTAAATAATGGAAAATACCTCCAAGAAACGCACTTAAACTGCTGCAACTTTTCAAATCATTAAAAATTAATTTCCAATGATAGCGTATGTCATGTAGAATTTAATTTCCGATATGTTTTCCCTTATGAGATTTTATTGATTTTGAAACAATATGTTGAGATATTTTAAAAAATGTCAACTTTTTTTTGCGTATGAATGAGCTACAGCGGTAAGTCATGCGTTCGCTAACAAAAGCTTTTAATAAGCTTTACTAGATGATTAAACTTTATTTCTCTCTATGTTTTTGCCTTGTAATTACATATAGTATAGCTTTCAATTTTGTTGTGTAGTTTATGCGGGGGCAATGCAAAAATATAACCAAAGCACTTGGCTAACAAATAGGCTTAATGCAGTAGCCCCTACGCATTGATTTGAAAAATTGCAGCAGCTTAAGTGTGTTTTTCGGAGGTACTTTGCATAGCACAAAATAAAATCCACGAGATGCTTGTTGCGTATAATAGACGTGAAGTTCTATGATATTACTGTATCTAAGGGCAGAATCAATGCTAAAATAAGTAACTATGGTATGATGAGCCCTCGATGTACGATCATCGTCAAATACATTTTTAGCTTGTTACAAAGAGCTTTGAAACAGCCACATTTCACTCTTAATTCTAAAGTTGGATCTTTATAAATCTCAGACGCCAACAGACTCAAAAGTCAAAACTATAGCAGAACGTTTTAAAACAGTGATTATTGATTTTTTTAAGAAAAGTTATCCTATAAAAACACAACTGAGTACAAGAAGGAGATGAGATCATCTAAAAGAAAGGCATGGAAAGCCATGCCTTTTGATGAGGCATGGGAAGTCATGAAACGGTTACATCGATCAAAGAGGATTCCATATTGCATAAAGTTCCATCTGGAGATCATTGCAACGAAATCGACCTAATGAGCTTCTTCTTCAAACACATTTTATACTGAATGCAAAATACTGGCTAAAAGATTTCCAAATGAGTCGAATCACAGAGATCTTGTAATCCCTATTAAGAACTGGGAACTATCAAGGAAGATCATTACTCCTGCAAAAAAAAAACATTTGACTCATAGATGTACCTTCAAGAATGAACTAAAAACTTGGTCGAACAAGTTTTTAGGGTCGCTGATTATGAATCTGGGGCCAGATTTTTATTTTGACCACTCCTTAGGGAATGAGTCAAATTTCGATTTTAATTCCTCATGAGGCAGGAATCATATTTTTATTTTGACCCCTCCCTCTGTAATAGAGTTTAAGCATATATATTTTGACGGAGTTATAAAAATATATTGTGCTTATGATATGAAAGTTCAATATTTATTTGAAAATAAAATGTTTTTGTGTTTTACATAAAGATTCATTTTTGCATTTTTTTTTAGAAAAATCTTACTCTCTTTGCAAGCATGAGTTACGACCCCAAAAACCCCTAAAACCAAATTTAAGTCCAAGCGGACTAGTTTTACATTCAGACACCCTTCCTTCCCTAAAGGGAGAGGAGTCAACAAAAAATCAGACCCACAGATTCATAATCAGCGCTCCAAAAAGCCCCTAAAACCGAGCATTTGTCTAATCGGACTAGTTTTACATTCAGACCCCTCTCTTCTCTAAAGAGGAAGAAGTCAGAACAAAATTTGACCCCGTAATCGGCGACCCCAAAAACCCATGAGACCAAGTTTTTAGTTAACTTATGAAGATACATCTTCGTATCTCCATTATAGGTACATTTGTACCTATTCGGAAATAAGAAGGTAATTTTTCTCCAAAAAAATCCGCTTCCTTTCATTATCCAATTCACATTGTATTTGTAGGTCTAGGATGATCTGAAAGAAAATTCCCATATTCATATCCTATGTTCGCATTCTGTTTGGTCAACGTCAAAAAAGGTACATTCACTAGAAAAATCTAATATAAATTTTTTTTATCATTTTATTGGCCTGTGTGATCATCGAAAATGCTATTCTTGGGATAATATTACAAATACATACTGAATAAGAATTTTACACATTTCAAGGTAATTTAATGTGCACATTTAAACGTATAATAGTCCGTTCTACAATAGGATATTCCCATATTCGATATAATTCTATTGGATACAAATTTAAATTTGAAAAAATAATACATATAAAAATGGAATTTTACTTTTTCATTATACTTAGTAATTTTACAAAAATTTTGAAAACAATTACTATTACAATGTGGACCTAATTTCCTTTAATTTATTGGGTACGAAACTACAGCACTAGTACAGTCAAATTACATTAATATTTATATAATTACATTAATATTGCTAAATTAAATGTGCAAACAATTTATATTTTAATATGTAATTTTACTTGTTAATTAGAGTTGTTTTACAAAAAAAAAATGTAAACAAAAATTGGTTTGTGTAATTTTACGTAATTTCCTCCTTACTGATAAATTAAAATTACACTAATAGTGTAAAAATAGCAAACAAAAGTTTTAACAATATATGCTATAAGATGTAATTTTACTTGTTTCACAAAAATTGTAAAAATTACTAATTGGAATGAGAAATTTTACTGTATTTATGTTACATTAAACAATAAAGTGCTTTATCATATACCCTTGCACGTGCACTGAAAAAAATACTCCAAAAAGTTGTTCTTATGACAACTATCGGACTATGGATAGGTTCATTAACCGATTACAATCTTCTAGCACCGTTTTAACTTGTTTCAACCTTTGGTGGTAAAGTTTCCGTTTGAAGCGAATTTATTGTTAAATTATTTAGAGCGAGTATTGCTATATGTGATCATCCCTCTCTTGGCGGCGAATTAGATTGAATGCTGAAGCCTGAAAGGAGATACAGCTCAAACCCGAAATCCAACCGCCTTATTTGTTTAACCACGTTATTTCTAAAAGCCTTGGTGATAAACTTAGATAACTCATACATCAGATTAAGTATTTTTATTGTAAACCCATTGCACCGAAGATAATATGTATATCAGTAGGGGAAATCAACTAAAACGACCCTTTGTTATATGATCTGGTTTCAGAAATTGAAATTTCATTTCAAAATAAAGAATTTCTGTTGTGCGCGTTAATCGATATAAAAGGACGATACGACAATCAATCGATAGAAAGGGTATCAATATTGTAGTCAATTGGATTGGAACCATACTAAAACCAGAGTAATAACGAATGAAATAGGTGGTCACTATCATAATCAAAGGTTGCCCCCTAGGCGATGTACTATCACCATTGTTATGGTCTTTAGTAGTGCACTCGTTGCTTTAGCAATGGAATAATGATGGCCATTGTGCCAGAGGTAAATATTGGAGAGGTAGCATCAAGACGGATGAAAGATGCCCTCAATTTAACTCAAAATTGTTTTATATAGGTGTTACTAAAGGTAAATTCTCCTAAGACTATTTAAGTTTAAATCGCACTCTGCGGCTTATACGATGATAGTGACACCAAACACAATCTTAACAACCAAATCATCTTGTCTTTCATCAGCAATGTAAATGTTAATTGGCCTCACTCCTCTACATATAGTGGCAGAAAAAGAGGCCGTGATGGTAGCCAAAAGAGTTTGATTTGGAGCATAATTTTATACAAATAAAGACTCAAGAAACTTATGGTCTAAGTCGAATCTAAATTTGAAATGCCAGTGGTTTTGCTTCATCACACATTTTGTTTTGAACGACCTTTTATAATTCAAATATGGAAACGATGCTTTTGTGATTTACACATATGGATCTGAAACAGATGGCGAGATCGGATCGGGGGGAATACCAAGTATAGTTTCGTAAAGCCCTAGGAAACACTACAACTGTCTTTCAGGCAGAGATTAATGAAGTGACGTCCGTATTGCACTAAATCTTGAAAGAGGATATGAATATAAAGAGCAAGGAGATGACACACATATATGAGTCTATAAGAGAAGCGTTGGCTAATGTTGCAGTGCTAATTTATGTATCATCTTTTTGCTTTCAGTACTCATATTTTCTTTCAGATCCACTCTGTAGGGTCACAAAATGCTCTGTGTAAAAACTATTAAATTATGGGAAATCTGTAAGACTGAACGTCACTGGAATCGGTCACTAGTACATGATAGTGTAAGATTATTCATAC
This sequence comes from Macrocera vittata, assembly GCA_024741295.1. NCBI lineage: Eukaryota > Metazoa > Arthropoda > Insecta > Diptera > Keroplatidae > Macrocera > Macrocera vittata. The sequence goes on along the minus strand of JANTEX010247365.1, from coordinate 3,880 downwards.
CTTTCCATTTAATTAATAGAACCAAAGAAGCTCTAGATCTAAAAAAATTTAAATTAAGAAAAGTAGTATAAATGTACACAGACCACAGTGATTTAAAACTGCACCAGTTCCTAACAGGTAAAGGAAATGACAAATGGTGCAGATTCTGTAATGAGAAAGATGAAAGCCCTGATCGTTTTAAGTGTCTGTTCCTGATCCCTACATTTGAATTTTTTTTATATCTTTGATCCATCCTTGTTTTCCATCTTCGCTGGTATACTTGTCAATATATTTGACGTGTTATACGGCAATGGGTGACAATCGCGGTAAGTGGTGAAATTTATTTGCATCGTTCTACTGCTAACACCTCCTTAACATTGTCATTATAAGTTTTTTCCGCCAGCATCCATAGTTCGCCCACCCACCACACCAGCCGTTATGGACAACAATGGAGACGTAATGTAGCCAAAAATTGGACCGATGTGACGGCACGAGATGGAAAGAAACGAGAGATAAAGAGGCGAAAAAGGAGTGGAGCGGTCAATTGGAATGAGTGAGTGTGGACTTAAAAAGTACACTCATTAACTTTTTCCTTTCTTTTTTAATTTATTTCGAAAGTGGTAAGTTTTTTTGGAAACATCTACTGAAACATCAGCTGAATTCAATATCCGATTCAAGGAATTGATCGGAATCGCCAACTATAAGATACGCCAGAATTTCGTCATACGGCACCATTTGAAGCCCCGTAGATCACCAGGGTTGTGAACGGGAAAGAGCAGCTGGTGAAGCTGAGCCAAATCACCGAACCGATTTCCCAGCTTTCGGACAAAGATCTAGTTGCCGTCTTGCCGACCAAATCCGTGCACGTCAAAGGAAAAACAAGGTAAATTGTTAATATTTTTATTAATTTCCCATTTTGTCACCTGGTGACAAAACATAACCTCAACCGTTCAACTGGACCCAAATTCGGCCCCAAACCCTCAATTTTCTTGCACAAATTTCAGTATCCCGCTTAATAATTCATAAATAATTTTTATAAAAAAATCATCCGATCTAATCATTACCCTTATCGTGTCATATAGGGTACCGCATCGAAGGAAATTGAACGGCATGAACATTAAGTATATTTTGAGACAAGAAAATTTACGTTTATACATTTTGGTTTCAAAAAAAAAAGTTTTGACATCCCTGAATATTTTTTTTATTTTATATTCTTTAAACAAGTTTTTTTGAAGTGCCGATAATCGGCGCGAAAAGGCCAAAACCTTCAACATATCCTGTTGATTGTGACAGACTGATGTCGAAGAGAAAAAAAATACTCACTTTAAGTTTACAGTTTGAACAAATCATTGAGAGAGTCTCGGGTTTCGGGAGACCGAGCTTCGAGTTTTAAATTTGGAGTATTCGATTTTTGAAAAGAATTTATACACTACGAGTAAGTCTTCTTTTTTACACTGTGTTACTCAAGTTTTTGATGTGACTTTATAGTTTTTATTCATATTTAAATAATGAAATCTTGCTATTAGGAACAAGGTTTAAACCGATTTAATCTGGCTACATCGTCACTATTGTCTTTCAGTAAATTCATAGCAAGTTGGTTTCGTGAATATTCACTCTGTCTATGTTTAAGTGTTAAAATATATGATCATTGTAATATCCAAGCAATTACTATATTCATTTCGTTTATTGGTGCAAAAATCGTCAAGTTTACCTAGAAATTGTCTACAAATGCACAGCTTATTCGTAAAATCATTTTCATTTTCTAACAAAACTGGCCCAGGTCTCTGGTGATCATTTTCTAACATTTTCTTGTTTTCTATAAAATTTAATTTGAAATTATGCTCATTAGGAAGATATCACTCTGAAAAATATCAGGCTTCGGGTGGGAGTCGAATCCACATCCGTTCCAATTAGTACTCGCCCGCTCAACCACTAAGCCACGAAAACCCGAGTAATTACTCGAAATTTTAGGCGATTTGAAACTAGCTGAGGCCAAATAACCGTTTTTCTATACATTCATCTATTTGAGTTGACGTATCCGTTTTCAATAATTTATCACTGGAAAGCACCCTTCTTACGAATATTTACTTATAACTTTTAGATAAAAAATGCTTCAGTTATACAAGCTTACATTTAAAATTTTCTAGGTTTTTTTAAACATTTTTCAGTTCATTATTTTTCACTACACAATTTTTATTGATATTGTAGTTTTTAAGGATATTTAATAACGCTTTCAACGCAGTACATTGAGTAAAAAACGATTAATAATTGAATGAGTTAATCCATTTTTATATTCCATTAGGTTAGCGCCAGCTCCAGATTTTAGGAATACATACGAAATTCTGAGTACGCCAAAATTTTATATTCGACTTGACCAACAACCTTCATAAAGTCTAGCAACAATCAAAATTCCACTGTAGCACAGTATAATTTATACAATATAGGTGTTTTCAAAAAAGAATAATTAAATTTTTCATTTTTTTTTTAATTAACAGATTGTCGTAGAGTATAAACAAATAAATTTAATTGAATCTAAAAACTTCATAGTATTCGATAAACATGCTAACTTTTGTCATGTAGCATAAATATTTCATAAAATAATTACTCAAACATAACATTTTAATCCAATTCGAAACTCAAAATATTAAACTCTTGATGTATTTAGACACATATGGGCACGGGAAGTTTATTTTGATGTATCTTCAGATTTTTTGAAATTAAAATTAGTTTTTTGTTTCGTATTTTTCTTTGGACTTTTAGAAATTATTTTCCGATTTTTGGTAATAAAATCTGAGATAAAATCACGGTTGGTGTTAATTTGCTGATGGTATAACGTGAGTATTTAAGAAAAAAATATTCTCCGTTGTTTTTATTAAATTATCTCAATCACCATTCCTTAATTGGACTTTCATCAATTTTTTAGCGATATTTTGGTAACAATTTCTGAAGTGAACTTTGATTTAAAATTGAATCTCTGAAGAATGGTATGATAATTGTAGGGTCTCTATGACGTATGACGATATATGTTTGTATGTTTTACCGTTAGTGTTGTCAGCCATCTTGGCTATTATTTTTTTTTTAAATCTTTCCCTTTCCAAGTAACAAATCAAGTCAAATTTACTAAATATAGCCTTAATAAAAGGCAGATAAATTATTTGTCTTGTGCTTTATTAGGAAAATGGTCGGCCTAATTACGTCGTCATTTTGAAAGTGGGTAATTTTCAGCCGTCATCACGACAAAATATTTTCAGCATTTGCACGTAGTTTTGCCTTGGTTTTTTTCTTATTTAAGTCCTGTTTTCGACCAAATATTGTATGCTTAACGCAAACGTGTAAATTATTGTATGCAGTATATTAATAAGTATTCATACAACATACAATATTGCATGTTTACGATAATACGTAAACGAATTATAAATATATGTGTGCGATACTGCGAGTGGACTAATTTAAAAAAGTCAAACCACAAAAATGCATTTAATTTAGAAATTCGACCCCGTTTTCTATAAAATCTTTTTTTTTTGAAATATATTTTAAATTTAAAAAAAACAGTTAATATCGATAAGCAATAATTGACAATTTAGACGCATGAGTGCAGAATAATAATTCTCAGTGACGAGTTTAATGTCGTTTAAGGTACAAAAAACTTGATTTCTTAATCCTAATTTAAATTAACTTTAAGGGCAAATCTATTACGAAATTCGACTTGGACTTTACTTAAATTTGCCTTCATAGGATTATTTACTTAGAAATAAATAAATTTGTATTTCTTAAGCTTATCATTTTATCACATGTATGACAAAAAGCTATATCTTATAATATAATAATAAATATTAATATAAATAACTAAATTATAAATAACTGGACTTGACCTAATTTATCTCTAGGGGGGGGGGGGGGG
>JANTEX010247254.1:0-12597 GCA_024741295.1 Macrocera vittata | reverse complement strand
TAACTGCATCGTCTGAAAATTCATTGATTTCTGAAAGACCACCGGGGAACATTCTTCCTGGACATTCGTTAAATATGTGCTCAAAAGATTGAATGGGTCCATTACAATTCACATGAAGATATAAAATGCCACCGAAACAACATTTCATTTGATATGCCGTGATTGGTTTTTATTTGATTTAAATTAACCCGTCTATGCCGAGTTTGATCAAATACTATGAGTTTCACACTAGGACAATCCATTACTAAATCAAACCATTGTTTCTGTTAGAGAGACATGACTATGTATAAATACATGTAGGTATGTATGTATGTATTTGTACGTATGTATTTATTAATATGTCTGCTATGTTTACAAACAGACGTCTTTAGACGACCCTAATATGTTTTTATTTTGTTTAAGTCTTAATTTGACTAGATCCTGACGTCGTAGAGACGTTCTTGACTAACTAGTCCCGTTTGTTTAGTTAAAATAAAGTAGGACTGTGTTGCTTGAGCGTTAGTTCTGAAACGGTGCGAACATAAGCACAACAACCTGGGTGGGACACACTGTGGGTTGTGTCACTAAATCTATATGTCTGGACTGACGAGGATTATAATGACAATGACTGTCCGGTATTTCATTAGCCAAATGGCATTCGAGTGAATTTAAATAGGCAAAAGGTCAGATTCAAGCTCGACTTCATTGGCGATTGTAATTTGATGGTAAGCGCGTACATGGTTTATTTTTGAAAAGAGAGTGGCATCCATTAAAATGCATCGAGAAGTCGTGTATGTCAGGTATAGGATATGTATCAGGCTTTGTGATTGCATATAGGCACCTATAATCTCCACATGGATGCCAAAATCGTCGCTGGCTTTGCGGACCATATGAAGTTGTGACAAAGTGATCGAAGATGATTGTCGTTAGATTCCGAGCTGGAGAGGCTTCACAGTTTTTTTGTCTAAACCACTTGTTTTTCTGTCACGTATCGTGAGATAAAATCATATATAGGAAACGTTGGTTGGTGTAAATATTGTTCATGGTTCGTTGCTTGTATATGGTTTATTATGTTTCCTATACCGGAGGAACGTTTACAAGTATATCAGAAATAGCTTGAAAAGCGGCAGCTTGTGTCGATTAGGCATTAAACTGAAATGCCTTGACCGATGCATTATGATGCAATGCCTCGACTGAGGCATTGAGCCGCTGATGATGCCTCGTTCGAAGCATTAAAGTGTGGATGCCAAGTACGAGTCATTGAATTGTTGATGCCAAGTACGAGGTATTAAGGTGCTGATGCCAAGTTAGAGACATCAAGGTGCTGTTGCCAAGTAGTTGGCTATCCAATTGTATAGCCAATTGGATAGCCAACTGGATGATCAGTTGGACAGCCAATTGGTTACTCAATTGGATGCCTAATTAGATACCAAATTGGATGAAAAATCGATACGCAATTGTATACACAATTATAAAGCCAAATAGATAGACAATTAGACAGCCAATTGGATACCTAATTGGATGCCCATTTCAGAACTATCGCTCGAGCAACACGGTCCGACTTTATTTTGACTAAAAAAACGAGACCATTCAAGAACGTCTTTGCGGCGTCAAGATATAGTCAAATTAAGACTTTTAAAAATATAAATATGCAAATCGTCAGCACCACATACAGGAGACATAAGCAAAATTAATCATATTAAGATAATTTAAAGACGTCTTTTAGACGTCTCTCTTTTGTCAAAATGAAGACGAGGTATGTTAGTCTTTAATTGCCGACATTTGCCGACGCCAAGAAGTAGTCAATTTCTAATAGGTCTATATGTTATTCAAGAAACCACATTTAGCGGCGAACATTTTTTTATCTGTATACACCATGTGTTGAATGTCAGCACGTCGAACCCAAGCAAAATCAAAAGTATAAAAAAGCTGCCAATTGGACGCAGCACTTCTATATAGAGTATATCTAGTTTATATACTATATCCATTAAAATATTATAAAAATTGCTAGAACAAAAAAAAATTGTTTTTCAATATAGCTCTTTGTTGGCACCCTAATTTGTTAAATAGGTGTTTGAGAACCACCCTAAGTTTTCGTCCGATCGGGCTCAAATTTTGAGTTGCGCATTTTTTTATTTTTCCACAACTTTTATCAACGCCAGAATCGAATCCGATACCCAGGAAAAAAATCTTCTAACAAAAGTCGTATTTTTTCAATATAGGTGTTTGGAAGGCACTCTAACCTTTTGTCGGATCGGGCTCAAATCTTGGGTTTCGCATTTTTTTAGGTCGCCACAACTTCTGTTAAAACCAGAATCGAATCCAATAATTAGAAAAAAATCTTCTAACAAAAGTAGATTTTTTTCAATATAGGTGTTCGGGAGGCACCCTAACCTTTTGTCGGATCGGGCTCAAAAGCAATAGGGTTCCTCCTCTCATGAGACTACACATTCTGTGAAATTTTCATAACGATCCGTCAAACCATTTGGCCTGTAATTTGCGGAAAAGAAAACATTGACAAGCGAGCGAGCGAGGTACCCTGTCCTATAACTGTCTCTAGGAACTCGTGAAATGACCCATGATGGCGACCTGAACTCCGAGAATTAAGGAGACAGCTTAGAAAGACATAAACGCGGCAAAAATATCCAATCATCTCAATGATTGGGAGCTATATCGACTTAACAAGATTAGAAATAAGATATTCGGAAGGCGCAAAGAGAGCGTGGCAGACATTTTGCTCAGAAATTAGCAATGTCAAAGATACGGCTAGATTGCAAAAGTCACTCTCCCAGGACAGAACCATACAAGTAGGTTTTCTAAAGCAAACATATGGTAGCTAATCGGCTTCAGGTTCGGTCTCACTGTCCTGATTGTGAAAAAGATCCAGCGATTAAAAGCTCCACGAGGGCATCTGAAATAGTTACTTCTAACAAGATCAAATGGGTCATTAACTTTTTCCAGGCAAAAAAAAAATTGCGGGGTATAGAATATTCCCAGCAATCTTTTAGAATGCGGAATCCATTATAGGACAACATATTCTTGACAAATTTAGGGCATGCAAAGCATTAAGTCTTATACCTATGCCATGGAGATTCGCGAATGTACTCCTCGTAGTTTTTATCCCTAAACCTGGAAAGGAAACTTATACCATTGCTAATGCAAGCACTGTTGGTTTGTCAATGTTTTGGGATATTGCAATCGTAAAAAAATCGTTATATTCTTCTGGGTATCGTCTACCATTATAAAGCTCAGTAAAGGCTATTCAAGGGCGGATCTAGAAGAGAGCTATCGCTCCCCTTCCCCAGAATGTTTTTTTTTTCAATTTCAGAACAATTTTTCTTGTAAAAATAGCTTTTTTACAAACCCCCTCCCCTCGCAAAAATCAATTCTAGATCCGCCCTTGATGCTATCGTTTGGTAGGTTTTCGGTCCAGTATTTATCGTAACCAGTGTAGAAGCAGGCAGTATTTAAGATGTCGGTGCATGCTCATTCGAAGAACTATTTCTTGTTCGAGTTTCTCATTTTGACTACAATCCAAACGATTTGTCTCAGATTTGAATACGAAATTCAATCCGTTTGCAGATATTGCAATTCGTACTTTGGGTTCGAAAATTCTGCATTTCATTACCAAAGGGTCATCGTCGAAGATGAGCTGCTAGTTAGATATCGACATAGTCCAAAAGAAAATCATTATTATGCAAACCTTTCAACAATAGTACAAAATCATAAACGAAATCCCTCATGGTTTACTATAATTTGCCGGTATAACATTTCTTATTTACTATGTTTTTGTTTGAAATTTCTACTTACCCCATAACCAGTAACGGGTCCAATACCATGTCCCAAAAATGGATCGGCATACTCTCTTCCATATCTATATTGTATTAGTAAAAATAAAATTAGTAAACATTATACAATAAAAATGTACAGGGCTCCATTTATAATGTTCGTTTCGCGTCAGATCCGTTTCGTATTTCACTGTATTTGGCTTATCGTTATCCGATTTGTATTTTGCAGAATAAAGTAATTCGTTGTTCTGTTCGTATATATACGGTGGCTTCATATATACAAGTATTCGCATTTACATTTGTGCACAAAATACATTCGATTCGAAACGAATTCGAAACGGATTCGATACGAAATGGATCCGAAACGAAACGGATTCGATACGAATCATAATGGAGCACAGTATTTTTAAATATAGGATAAACGAATAGGAAATAATTATATAACGCATGGATTCTTACTTTGAAAGATATGAAAACTTAATAAATAATATGGATTATGGCACTTTACATTATTTAGGATTTCGGAAACCGGGATTATTCGGAACGTGGATTGTTTCTTTCTGTTTGTATTTGTAGCGATTCCAGCATAGCAAGTGCTACCTGGACTCGGTAAATATAAGAGATGTTTTGGTTAATAAATTTTATTTAGAATAGTCTGAAAGGAATAATAAATGTTACAGTTATACAATTCCAACGAGCTCGAAAGTCTGTTTTTTTTTCTTAACATCATGACTAGGGTAACCACTTAGGCAAAAAGGAAATTGGCATACACTTTGCAAATCACAAATTATTATCGTAAACTTACCCAGCTACAGCTGCATAACCAGCTACTGGTTGTGCTGCCGCAGCGGCACCATAAGCTGCTCGCATACCAGCTACAGCTGTGTATGTGGCTGCCGTTGTATATGCTTGTTGTTGAGCCTGTGATAATGGCGTTTTTAACAACGGCGCTGTCGCCTGTAAATTTGTGCACATATTTCCAACATATTGGTTCTTAGTGTTTAAAACGTACATAATGATCAATTAAATTGTTAAAATGTTATTTAGTTATTATCATTTAAATTAAATTGTGCTTTAATTATTTGTTAATTTTTTTGGAAAACTAAGAAAATCACACGTTTTAAAAAATGTATTCATATGTAATCTAGTTTACAACAAACAAAATGTTGCATGTTTCTCAAGTAGGTTTTCTGAATTTTCCCATTACATATTTTAATTAAGGAAATAAAAAAAAATAACAAGTTTTTGTAGAAATTATAGAAACGATTTACGTTGGGTCCTAGTTTCTATCGAATAAAACGTATAACTTCTGTTGTAGACAGATATTAGTTAATATAAGGAATTTGCCATAGGACTACAAAAGAAAGAGGAGGTAATTTTATTTTATTTAATATAGGTCTTGAGGGCTACCTCAATTTTTATCCGATCAGGACATAAAATTTGTAAAGCGGATTTATTTGTGTTTGCCCAACTTACATGAAAACTAGAATTAACTGCAAAACTAGAAAAAATCGTCAAGCTAAATTCAGTATTTTTCAATATAGATGTTTAGGGACTTCCCTTTCCTTTGGTGCGAAAACGAGATTTTATTACAAAACTTTTTTGAAAAAAAATTATCTGGTCCCAGACCCAGAATAGATTTATTGACTTCAGACACAGCGTCTGTACTAAGCTAATTGTAGATCTATTGGGTCCAGATTAGATACAGACTCAAAGTAGAAACATTGGACACATCACAGCAGACCCATCGTAGAAACAATTGGTCCTAAACAAATCCAGTTTAGACCCATTGGGTCTAGATCAGAGGCATTGAGTCCAAACTCAGCGTAGACTCAATCGCAGTCAAAATAGAAACACATTGACTAGGGCTGTATATCCAAAATATATCGATAAACGATAATAATCGATAATGTCAAAAAACTAAAATATATCGATAATTATCGACTATAGAAATCCACACTTTTCGTGGATCTGCGTTCGACTGCGTAGGTCCAATAATTTTGTGTATTTTTGGTTACATTTCAAATGGTCAATTCACGTCAATTTAGTTGTAATAATAAAATAAATAAAACAGTCGCAATTAACTAAACAACAAACTTTCGATTCATTAAAATATAACATTAATAAATTACCAATAATAACGATAAAAACATTAAGATAAACATACCTGAAGACGGAAATTCGGGTCTTGAGCTTGAGCTGCTGCTGCGGCCGCCGCTAAGAATGGATCATGATAGTAGACACTGTATAAATGCAAAAAGAAAAGAAAAAGCAAAAATTTTATTAGTATAAAAATTAATAATTAAATCGCTAACACATTATCATATTTGCCTGTAACAAATTTGCGTTATATTTTTTAACTTCTGTTAATATATAGGCAAAAAAGTTGGTCATGGGCAATAAAATTTATAACTATATGGACTAATTCAAAACCATATAATTTTTACCAAAAAATGTAAATGAGTTAATAGCAGTAATTTAAAAGTATTTTGTCTGTAAAAATTATATAGTGTTTCCATATGTATTAAATTATACGTTGTGCGAATGTATGTATATAGCCAAAATAAATCGCACAGCAATTAGAAATGTATAGTACATATATTTGTATTTAAAACAAATAGTACATTTCTCGTATAATTGGTTCAAGTAATTTTGTTAAAAATATTAAAATTAAATTGTTAATCAAGTGCTTTCACAATTATATTTATATATATATTCAATATATTTATTTTTATTTAAACAACATAACGCAATCATGCATTGTTTCACATGCACAATCGTATAGTGATTAATATAATTATAGGGATGGTTTTTGTACAGTATTTATTCTTAAACAATATTTACAAGATAAAATAATCTAATTTTATAGTGCAATGCCTCAGGTGTGTAAAGTTGGCGCCACTAAGTTTGAAAACTCAAAGTCTAATAACAGATTCGATCGAGAATTTTTTATCGATATATAAATAATTATCAATAATTTTAAAAAATATCGATAAATATCGGATTTCTAAAATTATCGATATATTATATTTATCGATATTTTACTATTATCGTTAATATCGATATCGTTGATTTTCTTTTGCTAAACAGAGATATTTATTAACTATTATCTATAAACATCGATATTTATCGATAATCGATAAATTTCGATATATATCGATATACATCGATAATCAATAAATATCAATATTTATCTAAAAAATCGATATTAATCGGGTTTTTTTAATTATCGATAATTTTGAATATCGATAATTATATTCAAAATATATCGATAAAAAATATTTTAAATACATCAATCGAGTAAAAAAATCACTCTCGATTGACTAACCTTTAAATTGTTTTCAGAGTAATGGTCAAACGCAAAAGAATCATTGAAAATTATTTTAAGGAATTATTCAAGGAAAATAATGACTTTAGTCGTTTGACCACCGATTAAGTTAACTTTAAAAAGTCGATCAAACGACAAAAATTATTGAAAAATTATGTTGACATCAGTCAACGAAATTAATGACTTTAGTCAGTTTGACCACCCGTTAAATTATTTTTAGAGTAATGATTAGAAGACAAAAATGATTTTTATGACATCCGCTAAAATAATGACTAGTCGTCTGAAAACCTTTTAAATTCACATTAGAGGTCATATTCACATTTTAGGTCAAACACAAAAAAAAAATATGAAAAATAATTTTAAGATAACGGTCAGGTATAACAATTTATTCATTCGTTTGACTTCGTTTAAATAAATTTCAGAGTCAAATCTAAAAACTATTGAAAAATAGTTTTAAGAAATCAGTCAAGTAAAATAATGACTTTAGTCGTTTGACTACCGATTCAGTTAACTTTAAAAACGACAAATTTATTGAAAAATGATGTTAACATCAGTCAAATAAATTAATGACTTTAGTCAGTTTGACCATCATTTAAATTAATTTTTGAGTAATGAATAAACGACAAAAAATATTTAAAAGTGATTTTAAGACATCAGTCAACTAACACTTCAGTCGAATGACCACTTTTTAAATTTACTTTAGAGTAATGGTCAAACACAAAAAACTATGAAAAATAATTTAAAGACACCAGTCAAATATCGCAATCAATTTAGTCGTTTGAACATCTATTAAATTAATTTTAGAGAAACGGTCAAACCCAAAAATGACATTGAAATATAATTTTTAAATATCAATCAAGTAAAATAATGAATTTAGTAGTTTGCTAACCCTTTAAAATTTTAGAACCGAAGATGGACCAACAAGACCATTATTGGTCAATAAATGGTCAATCGAATCCCGTTAGTAAATTTTGATTTTCAAACTTTGTGGTGCCAACTTCACGAGCCTCAAAGTCTCTCATGAAACAACGAATGGCTATTCTAGTAAGAGTAGATGAGAGGTAGGTATAGTATAGTAATGTATATATATATTTATAACAACATACCGAGGGTTGGTTCATAATCAATTAACGTTAGTCACTTTTTATGTTAGTAATGTATACTGAACTAAACTTATATTAAAAATGGAGTGGCTTCGATTTTAATTACGTATAAATATATTTTGTATCATAAGAGATATTAGACAATTATTCATTTTCATTTTTTTCCTGTTTGAAATCTTTACCTAAAAAGTAAAAGGGGCCTATCTCGATTTTCATGATTATTCAGTAAAATAATCTGGCGGTTTAAACTAAGATGTGAAAATCTATTTAGGTTAAGATCTATTGTGACACAGTGAAATGCATCAACTAAACCGATTCACAAAAATCCGAAGAACTTATCAGACTTAATGATAGTTCAATCATGCCGATATTGGCGAATGGTTTTCAGTCGTCCAAGAAACCGTCGGATCCACAGCAATTACAGATGCATCTCGATCACGATCAATTCAAATAGTGAGGAAGTGGACAATAAATGGAAAACGGTTCGCCACTTAATGTCCAACGAAATGTAATATGTTAGGAATGAAATGGCTAACGGTGAATTGATGCTGAAAGTTATTCGCAGGTTTGGAGAGAATACTTAGCGAAGATGCCGTATTTGCAAAAGAATCTCATTGAATTGGCCCAAATAAAGAAACTATATTCAGTTACAAATCTATACTATAGCATATGTTAATAATTAGTCCATAGAGAAATATCAGAGGGGAGAGACTTGAGAGATTCCGCGGGACAAACAGAAGAAATGCCGGGAAAGTCCGAGCTCTGGCGAAACTTCCGAGATATTCCGGGTATTTCCGAGAAAATCGGGGTAATTTAGGGAAAATCCGAGAAATTATGGAGAAATTCCGTGAAATTCCGGAAACTCCAAGAAACTCCGGGACGTTATTTTTTTGAGTGATTACCCCCTCGGAAATATCGCTGCGCCATCTTTGATGATTAAAGTAATCAGCTTGTGAAATGGCATAAATATATGTGAAAACTCAATAATCTTACAGAAAAAGTTTTTCTGTAGTTTGAGTCTAATCTTGTACAATAAACGACGGAGGAGTGGCCAAAAGACATAGGAAGTAACCCAAGTAACCAGAGGTGACCAGAAAATGACAAAAAAAAATTAAAGTTACTACGAAATGACGCAAGAAAAGTGATCACGAACGTATGTAAAATCATCAGTAATAACTGATGATCGAGAGTCGTTAAATGAATACAAGTGGTTAGAAATCCATAGAAAAAACAGTGCTGCGCCATATGTGATAATTAAGGTTATCTGTTTGTCTATTAAATACATGTGAGACCAGAATCATCTTACAGAAAAAGTTTGGCAGGAGTTACTTTCAGTCTAATCTTATACATTATTACATGCAAATGAAGAGTATTTTATCAGAAAGAAACCGGAAGAAGCCCAAGTAACCAGAAAACGGTCGACAATGACCAACAAAAACTAGGTAATTAAAGTCACAAAGAAACGACGTACGGAAGTTATCAGAATTAGAAAGGAAAAAGTGACCACGAAACGTATGCAAAATCATAATTTATGACTGAAATGATCGAAAGTCGTTAAATGAATACAATGGTTTGGAAACTACTTTCAAAGTGACCGAAAAAGTATATAAAGCGACTATATCGTTTTCTGGTCACTTTTGATTGTTTAGTCACTGCTGCTAGCTTCATTTAGAACCTCACTTTTATTTAACCCACTTTCGCTGGTTACTTTCGTTGGTTTTCTAATCTCATTTGTCACAATCTTTAGTTTGTCTAACTTTTGAGTTAATCCGGAAGTTAATTGTCCGATCTATTCCTACTAATATCAGATGATTGGCGAGTCACTGCTGGCTGTTTTATTATCAATGGTAACTTCGGTGCGATTTTCGTTCCCTTCTGGTCCTTTCCTAATTATTAAACGGCCATAACAATTTTGTGTTAATTTCCGTATTTTTTCTGGATTTTCTTGATCTTTTTCTCATCAGTTTTGATCACTTCCGTTCATTTCCTATTAATTTCATGCCATTTACATACATGTTTTGGTCACTTTCGTTCGTTGCTTCCGATAACCAGCGGAAATGCTTTGGGCTAAACAAAGACAACTCGGATCCGTCAACACCGAAAACGGATAGTTGTCGTGCGGTAACATTAAGCGAAGTAACTTGTGCAGAAAAAGTGTTTTGGCGGCAGGTTAACAAATATCGAATTTCTACTTAATGAAAAAACATTCAGTCATACTGCATACAAACATTGCCGGCTAAGGAGATTAATCATTGAAGACAATCGTCGATGTACAGTAAATAGTGGATCACAGGAGACCTTGGTGCTATTGGTAGGCAATTTTGAATATTAGACGCCAATAACACAAACTGCCACCAAATCTTCAAATGAATCGCGCATGCTTCAAGACAAACCCGTCTAAAATGATTTTTGAGTTCTTACGCCAGGACATTTTCTGATCGGTCGTCCCTTGATTCTGATAATTTACGGCCACTATGTCTGTCTGCCTTATTTTTGTTGTTGTGGGCAATTGTAGTGACATAAAGCATCGACCACAATAGGAATAAAAACAAGAATAATTATGAAAATAATGTTTTCTAAATGCCAATCAGAGGGGTGGGTAGTAATTTTTCGTCGGGAATAAATAAAAAGAGTAGAAAAATTTCTACTTTTCGAATTTCGGCAGCGCAACAACTTTCGAGCATGCTCGGCTAATAGCTAAGCGTGTATATATGCATATTATGTGCAATTTTGGCAACTATCTTACTTTCTTCCTGTCGAGACAAAAAGTAGAATGTAATACAGTTTTGTGAACGCACAGAGAGATTGAAAGATTTTTTTTTACTTTTTCGCCAAATAAAATCATTCCTATTGTGACCAATACTTTAAGAAAATAAAATTGGTAGAAAGTTGCATTTTATCTAAAACTATAGATTTAGTACAGTAGATCAAGAATCGCGTCGCTGTTTTCGAAAGAGCCTGTACTATCGATATAGAATCGGTTGGGATAAATGTATATGCTAAAACGGGAGAGGTAAGGTTATACAACCTATCCATTTGGGTGACAGCGGAAAATTAAAAGTGCTCAGATTAAAGCGATCATCCGGATTTCGGTTAAAAGGATACTTTTATTAGTTTTCAGTTCAAGTTTGAGCGAAAAATATTAAATTTAAGTACCTGGCCGGTCAGGATTTCTGCAAATTTTTACCTTTCTTGAGCATTCAATTTTTTTTCAACTATGATATTACAGTTATATTAACTTGTTTCATAGGTAATTAAGTACATATTACAAAGTATAAGCCCGAAGAATCGGCTACGTTGCCTTTCGGTACTTCTCGCATCTCTCTTCATGTAATCCGAATGGATGCTACTGCGTTACGGGCGGCTATAAAAGCAAGGTGCACCATCACAGCAGATGCATTCGTCTGAGAGGCAACATCCCACATTGTAGAGTTGATTTAGACGGCAATACTCCTACCGATTTTTCGTTGATTTAGACGGCAATACTCCTACCGATTGTTCGTTGACTTAGACGGCAACATCCCGACCGTTTGTTCGTTGATTTAGACGGCAATACTCCTGCCGATTGTTCGTTGACTAAGACGGCAATATCCTGACTGATTTTTCGTTGATTGAGACAGCAATACTTCCGACCGATTGTTCGCTGACTTAGACGGCAATACCCCTACCAATTGTTACTCCTAGCGATTGCTCGTTGACTTAGACGGCAATATTCCGACCGATTGTTTGTTGATTTAGAGAGCAATACTCCTACCGGTTGTTCGTTGTCTTAGAGGGCAAACATCCCTACCGTTTGTTCGTTGATTTAGACGGCAATACTCCTACCGATTGTTCGTTGACCTAGACGGCAACATCCAGACTGATTGCTCGTTGATTGAGACAGCAATACCCCCGACCTATTGTTCGCTGACTTAGACGGCAACATCCCGACCGGTTGTTCGGTCATTTAGACGGCAATACTCCGACCGATTTTTCGTTGACTTAGACGGCAATATCCCAAACGATTATTCGTTGATTTAGACGGGAATATCCCGACGGATTGTTTGTTGACTTAGACGGCAATATTGCAACCGATTGTTCGTTTATTAAGACGGCAATGCTTCCGACAGATTACTCAGATTACTCAAATATTTTGCCCCTAAACTTAATTCTTCGCTTGGTACAAAAAAAATGTGGAAAAATCTTCGCAGCTTAGGTATTGTTTCACCAAGCAATGTGTCACCGGCATTTACGGCCAACGAGTACGGTCAATATCTTGCTGCATTCCCTGTAAATAATCCAGAACCAATTTTCCCAAGCCGAATGCGACTTGAAACTGAATATTCCTTTTCCAATGTCTCGCTTATGGTGGTGTTCAAAGCAATCATGCGTATTAGATCAAACTCGGTTGGTCCTGATG